>JAMWET010007157.1:1470000-1722500 GCA_024036415.1 Prochilodus magdalenae | reverse complement strand
ATAAGTACTTATTTTTAGTGCTTAAGTTTGGTTCACTTATTCAATAAATTGTAATCGAAGTTCAAGTAATTAAAATCTACTGTATTACGTGTCACTTTGTTGCCATAATTTTTTTAAGTAACCACTGTTTGCATTTTTTACAGTGTATTTGCTATATCATCCACCCTTACTTAAAGGGCAGTAGGGTCAGAATCCCAAAGCAGGTCAACACTTACCCTATACTCACATCTCATGCATGAACAGGCCTTGTTCTTCAGAAGCCTTGACAGGCCTGTGCTTGATATGAAACTGATACAAAATCTATCACAACATACATTGACTGTTCATGCATATTGCTACAGTAGGCAGTTTTCTGGTTGGATAGCTCCTGTGTCCCACAGCCCTTATTACTATAACTGCACATGTCATAATGTTTTAGAAGCTTTAGGACAGCACTCTGTCATTATGAGAAAGATGGTAAATGGTGCATAGATAGGTAATGTCACAGCAGTAAAGTATTAACACAATCCTTTTTCAGCTTGTTTTCTAAGATGGTTGACACATGAATGCCCACTACAGGAACAGCTGCTTTGATTTTCAATCCATTCTGTTTTACAGGCCCTGATTCTGGTAAATAGTCCATGTTCTTTTTGATGTGTTTATGCTTCAGCTCACCATTTGTTTGTCTCCTACTTGTTGATAGATTTATCGCTACCAAATGTTCACCCTATTTTATTTAGTTACACTTTCCTGTTTGGCAGAACTATCAGGGCCATTAAAACAAAGCTTCCTATGACAAATGCTTTGGACTGCTTGCCCAGACTGATTTAATAAGGGTCGTTATGCATCCAAGACTAATCAGGTGGCAATCCCAAACAGGGTAATTAAACAAAAATGCTCTTTATTTCTTTTGACATTTATTGCAATAGAATCATGAAAAGATAGTTACCCTTGCAATAAATGTTATTTGTCCATGACTGATTGAAATGTATGGTTGATTAAATTTGTCATTGTATAGAGCTGAAATGCATTTGGTTTCCTTTCTTTATATTAAAGCCATATAGATGAGATGTGTCGTTTTTTTAAAGTACATTTGTAGAACTGCAACATATCATGAGCTCAAAATTGCTTGGAATAAAATGCCCTTCCCTTTTTTGTTGGTACAAGAAGAAAACTAATTGACAATTAGTCAACTGACAAAAAGTTAAACATTTCAAAAACAATGAAGGTCTAGTACCTCTCCTAGAATTTTATTTTGTGTGAGCTGCTGGTTCATTTATTATCCCTATGTGGAGCCAAATATTGCTCTACAAGTTACTTACTGACCTTCCAATAGAAACAGTTGCACCAAAAAGAGTTGAATCCAAAGTTCACAAAGTTAAGTTAATATGCTGTGAACTGCTGACTGTGGCATCTCTATATGATGAAATATTACAGGCGATAGCAGTAAGACTAATATGTAAAGGTAACTAGGAGGAAGCAGATGGTTGGGGTTCATCTCAGGTTGTTGGGGAAGTCAGCGCTTTCTAGAACCTCCTGCAGGGTCTGTGTCACAGAGTCAAGCAAGACCCTCTACCATAAGTCACAGTCCCTGGGGAATAGTTCCCCCTGCGATATTAATGGCTGCCCTTGTGGCACAGTGCGCTGAGGCAGAGGGCATTGTGGAGGGCTAAATTAACACTGCTCCTTTACTGCTTGGTACCAACTTGGTTCAGTGAACTCAGATCAGAGTTAGAGCTACCAAATATGATCTGAGATTAGAACTGTGATGGCAAACACTAGATAACTATTTGCTATTTGTCATTATTTAGTTGGGGAAATCCCTGATGGCACCTGAAGGTCAGCAAACCTCTAGTTGCCTGAGTATTGATTAACACACACCTCCATCTCATTTCACCACTAGCTTATAAACGCCTCAGACACACATACATGTATTGCCAAACCCAGTTTGCATACTGAGCGTTCTATCTTGCCTTTCCTGTTTATCTTTTCTAAAGCTGTCCCACATGAGCACCGCTCCTTCACATGTAAAACAGGTTTCCCTCCTTGGTAAAACAGCCTGTTGAAAGAGCTCTGGTTATAGGTGATTCTTTTCTACAACATGGGAAAATAGCTTCTTCTTAAATGGCACCAGTAGCAGTCATCTGTATACTGAGAGAGAGGGCGCCGGACATTAGGGATAACTTAAAGATGCTAGCTAGTCATAGATATTTGAGGATAGTTATCCGTGTAGGGACAAATAACGTACCATCTGCGGCAGTCAGAGATAACTAAGGCTAATATAGGTGTGTCATTTAGCCCAGACAATGTCCGATATTGTAACATGCTGTGGCCCCCTCCCAGTTTGACATCACCGAAAATCTATAGCAGGTTATGGTCGCTGAACTGCTGCTTGTTCAAATGATGCTCAGAAAACAATGTGGGCTTTATAGAGAATGGGTCTACATAAGCCTGGTCTTTTGAGTCGGGATGGTATCCACCTCTCACCGGAAGGTCCTTCTCTCATTTCCTGTAAAGTGATCAAAGAACAAAAAAAAACCCAAGGCCCTATTCTTACAGGAATTTGCTGACTTTTTATCAAGCCTAGTAACAATTAGAAATAAAGTAACAATTGTTGGAGATTTTAATTTCCACCTGGACAAACAACAGGATCCTGTAAGTAAGGTATTTTTATCCATCTTAGACTCATTTACTATAACTCTAAATATAATGGGACCAACTCATTATTGCAGCCATACTCTATATAGATAGATAGATAGATCATCTAACTATACTTCCTCAGACAACAGCAGTCTCAGATCATTATCTAATCTCATATGAAATCAGCTTTAGTCTTACTATAGGATTATCCACCCAATATTGTGTTAAGCGCATTATGACATCCTCTACGCCTCGTAGCTTTCCTCCCAGCTCCAAAGTCTCTCAAACTAGCAGTAATAGAACCTTTAATTAAGAAACCTAATCTTGATCCTTATGAGCTAGACTACCAAATACAGACCTATTTCAAATCCTCCATTTATATCAAAGCTTTTAGAGAAAGCTGTAGAACAACAGTTAAGTTCCCATCTGCACAGGAATCACATACATGAAAAAATTAAATCTGGATTTAGGCCTCATCATAGCACAGAGATTTTACTTAAGCGACCGCTATCAATCTGTGAATATAAACAATCAATCATCCACTCACACAAAAGTAAAGTTTGGTGTTCCACAGGGCTTTGTCTTGGAACTTATGTTATTTGCCTTATAATTGCTATCACTCGGTACCATAATCAGAAAACATGACATAAACTTCCACTGCTATGCTAATGACATGCAACTGTAAATTTCAGCTAGACCAGATGATCCACTTCACCTTAATAAGATAGAGGACTGTGTTAAAGACATAAAAGACTGGATGCGATATATATTATATATTATATAATATTATATATATTATATTTAATCCTATTTAAACAAGACAAAATGGAAGTTCTTCTTCTTGGTCCCAAAACTAATAGAAACAACCTGTCTGCATTACCACTCGATCTAAATAACTTCTTAGTCACACCAGATACATCTGTAAAAGTCTTGGTGTCACGATCAGTCTTGATCTGGCCTTCGATGACTTTCTACTAATATCACTAGAATAGCTTTTCTGCATTTACACAATATTGCGAAACTAAGAAATGCACTGTCCCAACAGGATGCAGAAAAGTTAGTTCACACCTTTATTACTTTAAGGCTGGATTATTGTAATGGCCTGCTTCTTAATGTTCCAGCAAAAGCCTAAACAAACTTCAGTTAGTCCAAAATGCTGCATCCAGAGTCCTAAAAAAACTGGGCTGATATGGTCAAACTTTCTGAGTTTGATCATATCAGCCCAGTCTTATCTAACTTACACTGGTTTCCAGTTAAATTCTGCGTGAGTATAAAATTCTTCTGACATATAAAGCTCTAAATGGCCTTGCTTTTTTGTTCCTTACTGAACTTATCTCATATTATGAACCGTCACATGACCTTAGATGGCAAAGTGCCGGCTCCCTACTAGTGCCTAGAATTACCAAAGTTAGATCAGTGGGCAGAGCCTCTTAATACAAGGCTCCCCAAGTTTGAAATAACCTACCAGTCAGTGTTTGGGACTCAGTCACAGTCCAGGCTTTACACCTACTTGTTCAGTTGAGCTTTTGGTAATTAGTTTTTTGCTAAATAAAAGGTGCATATCTAGGGGTCCACTGCCAGAGAGGTAAGCTGCGAATGTTGGTGCTGTCGTCCTGCTGCTCTTCATGTTCACAGGTTTGTTGATGGTGGAGCAGGGGGGCGCTGACTTCTCCATGTCTTTGTTTCTTTCTGGCTCTCCCTTTTAGCTATGCTGTAATAGCCAGGTCTGCTGGAGTCACTGCTGCACTCTGTTAACACCATATAGTGTATTAAAAATCTTCTGTCAGAGCCATCTTTATCTTTTCTTTGCCTGAGCTGAACTGCTGCCCATCCTGTGCGGTCTGATGCTGTTGCTACATCTGCTTTGACTGGGTGCCACTGCTTGCTCCTGGAGCTCCTAGCTGTATGTATAACAAAATGAAAAACAGTTTTAGCACATGAAACAGATGGTAGACTGATGGATCGCATGGGAAATATCTAGAGAAGAATTCCAGATCGACTGTACTAAGTTTACAGTAAAGCACAGAGGTGCAGATGTCAAGGCCTGGGGCAGTTTTCCTTGCAGTGCTATAATTGGGCTTGAAGAAGAAAAAAAGAAAAAGAATAAAGAATGTGCAGTGAGCACTCCAGCACTAGGGCTGAAAACCACAGCTTTTTTTTTTGAGAATACACTTCTGGGCCCAGTTATTTTTATTTAATAAATTTAACAATGCCGAATCATTGTTATATTTTGATAATCATTTTAAATTTTGTGTTTTATGTTAAGCTCAAAAAAGCAATAGAAATTTTACAATGAAATTGAAGTAGGGTGCCTACATTTGCAGTCTCCAGGCATATTTGTCGTAGCAGTAGTTTTAGTTAAGGTGTAGACCCATATGCGAAATCTCACTAGAGACCAGAGAAAACCATCAACTCTGCAACTGCCAGCTTTATGCAAATGACAATTTTTGGGACAGAATCCGCTGCAACTACATGGATATTGAGTCACAATGGCTGACAGCCTATCTGACAGCTGATGGCATTCAGACAAGCCCTTACACAGGAGAGAACAGGAGGTGAGACGAGGGGGAACACAGTGACAAACGGTTACTGGAGGAATAATAAAGTGGCAAAATAATTCCACATCGGACACACTTACCCAAGCAGAAAGAGTCTGAAAGGGAAGACAACATCTTGTGTCATCCATCTTCCTTAAACAGTGGAGCTGCGACAAAGTGGGAAGCAGAAATTATGATAAATGAAAAGATATATTTAGTCAATACCAGGAATTCTCCTTCGTCAACCCCCTCTGGTTTTTCTTCTAACAAGATCTGGTTGGAATGAGCATAAATGAACGGTAGACTGCCTGTAGACAGATTCAGACATGGTAGAAAAAAAGGCAGCTCACCACCTCCCAATCCCACAGACCCCCCAAAAAGTGCTCTATACACACTCCAAAAAAAGTTTGATCAAATTAGCAGTGAATTATAATCAGTTCCCTAATTGAGAGCCATATTGCCATACTGATGAAAATGGGCAAGTGATAGGTCAACATCACTGTCTCTCTCATTGAGACAGAGCACCAGAGGGCCGTCCCTTAGTCTTGTATCTCATTTACATCTCCTTTCTTTTTGTAATATCTCTCACAAATGGCAAAGGCAGGCTGCTCCTCATCAACACACAGGCATCATTTATTTTACTGCCTCATTTGAATATGATGAATGCCTCAGCCATTTGTGTTTTCACAACAACAAATAATTGTGAATCAGTCGATTCAGGTCCAATGAATCATTCTCCAAGCTGCCGCTTTTTGCCAGAAATGATTGTTTATGGCCATTTTCGTAATGATAACTGGTGATTTTGGACATTTGCGTTTTATTTTAACAGTCAGTTATGCAGAAATGTTTACAATGTCGCAAACCATTTATCAAAACAATCCAGTATCTTAGTGTCATATTAGCCTTTTGGTTAATTATTACAGTGCAGTTAAAATGATAAATAATGTAAATATTGGCTGATAAAATTGCATTTAATTCACTTCCTATATAGCAGTAATTGTAAGCCTTCCTAGCATGGTGGATCTGTGTGAGAGAAGTGGTCATACTGACTGAACTTGAGTTTTGTATTATAATTCTTCAGCATAACTGACAGCAGCAGACTCACACACATACCAACATATATTACCCTTGTCCCTAGGGGCAACCAGAGACATGAAAAAACATTACCTAATAACATAGCATCCTTATACTGCATAGACACCCACACATGCAAGATAATAAACATACTCATTTATAATCATGAATAAACCAACACTCTGGAGATGAAGGACAATAGGGATGCTTGTTTGGATTGGAAAAGCTAGGTCTCTGGAAGACCATTAAGGTGAAACACTGCGTTTCAGAATGATCTAAAATCTTAACAGAATTTTCTGATGTTTATCCGTAACTCTATGTTCTTCTTGTGTAGCATTACCACAGACAGTAATCACCCTGTATGTAGAAAAATACAGATAACCTGTTGGCTTCTATTATTAGTGATGCTGAGTTAATGTTAATTTGCATGGAAATGGCCTGAAATTGCCCATGGTAATCAACTGTATAGTATACTAGAGATAGATTTAATGAAAGCCTGGAAGGTCAGCAAGATTTACTATGGCCTACTATGCTTTACTTTTTTTGCAGCTGACCACTGCTGTAAGACCAGCAGCAACAAGTCAGGCAATGTAACGATAATGGCCACTAAGCGCTTTTTGTTGCCTATGCCAGAAACAGGAAGAGAGAGCAGGAAGGTCATATAGAGAGAGTGAGAAATAGGGAGGCTGGATCAGACAGGATTAAAAAACTCGATATCGTCAAACAGCGTTGTCGTTGAGGGCGACTATTTATCTCATACCCGCCAAGTTGGCACGCACATCTGGCGGCGGGTACTTAGTGCAATTATTTATGATTTCCTCCAAGATTTAAAAGCTCTTCGCCGGGCCTTGTAATGCACTAACTGATTGCGGTGCTAATGTAATTAAGGGGAGATTATGATGTCCACGTGGCTCACCAGATGGTGGCATTCGCAGTGATGGGGGGAGCCACAACTGGCACACCACTGCACAAGGGCAGCGAGGCGCAGCCAGTCAGAGCGAGCCAGACCTCCTGCCAGACGCAGGAATGTGTGTGTGTGTATGGCTGTCTGTTATTATCTATGAGTTAATGTGTGTGAGTGTTATAGGCATTTGTGTTGTGAGTGCATAAGAGCAAGCATAAGATATGATCTATAGTAGGCTTCGGGAGGCTTCTATTTTTCAGGATCAGAGCCTTGGTTTTGCTGGATTTGAAGCAGGACAAAAAGTAAATTTCTAATAAAATATTTGAATATATTAATATGGTACCTTTAAGAGGAAAAACTTTGCATGTATTTCAATTGAACACGATTTAAGACCATGTCTATGAGTTTACTGACTTTAGTGTTTCTCTAGAGTTATTAATTATGGATTTTTCCACGTTGTTTGTTCCCTGTATTTTCACAACAAAACATCAACAACACATTTGACATCATTTTACCAAGGTCATTAAAACTATGAAGATTTTACATACATTAATACATTAAGAACACAAAACTATATATAAACTATATGAGAACTTTTGAATTATTTTCCATTACTTAAAGTTAAGTTCGTTAAATCCTTTAGTGTGTATGGCAAGAGATAATGCTACATACCTAACATATGCTTTGGCTGTGCCAAGAAAACAGATGGCTTGAAAACAGATGTAATCATATTTGGCAAAATCTTCAAGTGTGAGGACAGGCCGAAAGAGTGTGCATAAGGGATTTGTCTACCCAGACAACTGTGGGCTAACCCAAACTGACCTTTAATTACACGCCAAAAACTGATGGATATTACATTCAGTCTCTCTGCTTTATCCTTTGGGTGTAGTAAGAGTGGGCTTCTTAAAACATGTTATTATAAGCTATTCAGTAGACACAGGGGTCTTTCATATGCTGGTGGTGGGGAGGAGGAGGGGGAGGGTTCGGAGGGATCATATTTGAAACAAGTGTGATTTTCCACTCTTCCGGCTGTAATGGGTTGGATGTGGAGACGGAGGTCACTAGGGCACAGTAGATTTCCCAGGTCGAGATAAGGATATTATTACGTCTGCCCCGTAACAAAGAAATCTCCATCTCCACTGTTCCCTAGACAAGTGCCGGTAAATTTAAAAACACAGGCAATGACCTTTCCTTCAGGCATGTGGAGAACAGAGGCACTCTGTACCCCTTTTTAAGCAAAGTAGAGCCATTCCTGGGGGGGTGTTATTGAACTTCTTCATGAATGCAATACACAATATCAGATTAGAAATGAGACAAACATGATGGACTTACTACCAGTGATGTCCAGTACATGTATGTTGGTGGTCAGTGTGGTTAAAAAAAATTACTGTAAGAAAGTGGCAGTTTATTGGAATGTATGAGATACTGGCAGCAAAGCATCCTCATATATCATTACCCACCCCCCCACGATATTGCCCAAGTACCATCTGTATCATTCAACACGCACACACACACTTACACAGTGTGTGAACGCTGATTGCTGACTGTTTCGCACTGAGTACTTTACCACCTTTTCCATAATTAGAGCATTTACTTTAACAGGTTTGCCTCTTGCTTGGTTTCCTCGTCATTTTCCTCTTTCAAGTGCCTTAACAGTCTTCTTTTTGTTTTATCAACTCCAGGCTGCTGATGAAATCTTGCTGAGGTGTTAAGGCCAGGACTGCAGTGTGTTTCCCATCTTGTCAAGAGGGAAGCAAGTTCAGCTGACTCTGTAACACAGCAGAGAAATGGGAGTGTTTGCACCATGTACAGTAAAATAAGTGAGAAAAACAGTAGAGCAGGTAAATACGTTTCTGATAATACTGCACTACAGTAAACAATGACAAAAGAGAACCTACATAAATTACCTAAACTTAAACCTAAAAGCTATGAAAAAGACTGCTACAGAATACCAGGAACAAAAGCTTACAAAATTCTGATTAAAACATTTCTGTTCAGGCTTGTTCGTATGTCAAGTGTCTTTGTAAGATTGAAGCCCCTGTTGCTGGTACCATGAGAGAGCACACGGTGTGATGCCCCCTCTGGAAGGAGCTTACAATCATACAATAAAATTTGAGAGAGAATGTTGAGGAGATTTAAAGCTATACCAGTATGGCTGCAGCTGTTCTGAGTTAGGCTTGGATGTATATTTTTTTCCGTGTGGTCATGCCCCTCCAGTCATCTCTTACACCCTCTTGCATAATAAATCCTACCCTCAGACCCAAATCTAGATCGGCAGGATGTCCTATTGGGTACTACATGGTGGTGCGTTGCATCAATGACACACTGTATCCATGTTTCTTCTGTAGTTTATAACTGTACTTCATTTTACCATTTTTCTTTCTGACATTTTGCTTCTCTTCCACAGTAAAGTGCTTTTTTGCAATGAACATTTTAAGTGCATTTTGTATCCATGTATCACATGTACTATAGACTAATCATTAAAAGAATGGAACAGAAGGATTGCAATGCTATTCAGAAGAAATATGAAGTTTAATAATAATACATGAAGATAAAATAAAGTTCAATAATACATAATGAAATATTTAGACTGATATGGGCAATATTTATCGAGCTCCACATACAGAAGTAGTGTCTCTCAGTATGGCATCGAGCCAATGTGCATATGTCTCGGCATGGAGTTGTAAAGGTCCCTGATGGTGTCCAGTGATAATCCAACATTAAATTTGAACTTAAGCTTGAACATTTTCATCCAACAAACAGTTAGTCTTGGTGCTGACCCTGGTGTCTCCACCCACAGATTCATTGGTCATCTCCACCAAGACAGAAGAGGGGGACTCATCACTGAGATGAGCTGCTGCCATTTTGAGTCACTGTAAGACGGGTCTGACACAACACCATGGCAGGCTTTGGCTACTTTGATGTGGTGTTAAGGGCAGTTGTCGAAATGGTCTGCAAGCATGTAGTTCTGCATTGTGTAGTCATCGGCCAATGCTGCTGACACTAACAGATTGATTCGTGAAGGGTATCACTTCTCGCTGAATGTTGGGTTAGTCAGATACAGTGATGAGGCCCATCTTTATTATGTCACATGCACAGCTGATCATTAAATCATTCATATGTCTCACAATGCCAAACCTCCAAACCTTGAGTTTGTTTCAGGTAGTTAGTAAATGTACAGTTTTTGTACAGTTTATTAGTAAAGTTTATCTCCAAAATGATCATTTTAAAGGCGATGGGAAAAAGCATACTTTACTGTTAATGTAATTCATCGTAAGTTAACGTAGGTCATTGGAAAACATTTTGGGCGATTTCTTCTGGTTCACTTCAAATGAAATTTACACACAATGTAAATGGCAATGGGCATTTTAAAAAAATGTAAAAAAAAAAATATATACCAAAATACCAAATGGGGTACGAGGTGTTGTTCTGGCAGCATCAAATGTTAAGACAACTCAAGTCAACTCAAGTCAAGGTTTATTTATATAGCGCCTTTTAAAAACAGCTGTACAGAGAATTCAAGTCCTACCCTTTCTTTGGCCAAGGCAAGGAAAACTCTTTTAGAGCAAGAGGGAGAAACTGGTCAACATTGAATAGCAATATAAGCAAAAAAGCAATATAGAAAGGATAAGAAATTACAATAAAAAACAAACCTGAAAGTCTGAATGAATCTCTGTTATCAGTGAATGCAGGGACTCCTGTAAGTAGACTATCACAGCAAGAAACTAAAACCATAATACCAACAAATTTGGGACGCTGTGTAAAATGTAAAGAAAAACAGGATACGATGTTTAGCAAATCTCATAAAGCCATATTTTATTTACAATAGCATTTAGAACACATATCAGAGGTTAAAAGTGATACACTTTAGCATTTCATGAAAATTTTGTAATCATTTAACTTGACGGCAGCACACATGTTAAAAAAATTGGGGCATTCCCTCTTCTTTTAACAAGTTTGGTAAATATTAAGTTCCAATTGCTGTAATTCTCATTCTTGTCTACGGTAGGACTCTTTCTGCTCAACAGTTTTGGGTCTTCTTTGCTGAATCTGATCAGCTGAAACTAAGACAAAAAAATAGTAATGCTACGTTTTAAAACATATTGTTAAAAACTGTAAATAGAATCATTTTTGTTCAGCATTTGGCATACTGGGTCACAATAAATCCATTTAAATGGGAATATGCTGCCATAAAAACTGTAAACCAGTTTTATAATCCATGCTAACCAAATGATTTACAAGCCTTGTATGGGTTAAATTCTGTGAGCATTTTACAGGTAGAAACACAAAATATGGGACATCAGGGAAATCATAGAAATTTGTGTTCACAGAAAAAAGTATTCACAACGTGTTTTCTTACACTGTTGAAACTTATGATACAGCATCAAAAAGCATTATTCTCTGCATTACAGGAAGACTGTATACATGCTCTCATACTGTTGTGGTGCACCAAGATGAGGTTTACAACTGTACACATACACTCACTCTGACAGGCACCATATGCAAAGACAGAGCAAGTCTCAGCCGAGATGGCCTCTATTAGTCTTTTTCTGACACGCATGCAAAGTACAGTTACATTGGTTGTTCACTCTGAGTCATGGCCATTGATTCATGGTCAGTTTGTCATGAATGATGACGAGCATACGAGGTCTCATTAGCTTATTATGTTCATTAAATCTTGTTTAGTGCACTTGATCTCATTGCGTGCTATTAACTCCAACAGGCCATTGTAACAGATCATCTGTACTCCCTCTCTCTCTCTCTCTCTCTCTTTCTCTCTCTCTCTCTCTCTCTCTCTCTCTCTCTCTCTCCCCCTCTCTTTCTCTCTCTCTCTCTCTCTCTCTCTCATTTTGTTTTTATTTCAGGTGAATGACAGAGAGAAATCCATCAGTGCCATGACATGTCTGCTGTTAGCAGATGAAGACTGATGTGTTCCCAAGCCACATAATCGCATGTAGTCTAATGCAAAAGTGCATCTGACCTTTCATGCACACACATTTGTTGTCTAAAGTGTAATGTCTGCCTTATCAATTTGCCTAAAACACCCTACCACTTTTTAAAGCCAGCTTCTCGAATTTACAGATATTCTTATGTTTATATTACTTTAGTATTATAATTTATTGTGCTTTCGTTTTCTATTCCCTTTGACTTATGTCATTCTGGTACATACGTACTTCTACACCTAACCCAGCCATTGCAGTAAAATGATTATAGAAAAATATTCAAATCAATTGTTTACTTTGCACTGTCAAAACATTACACATTCAATCCAAACATAGTGATGCTAATAGTGTGTCATGTCAGCTACCCAGTACAATTCCACAGAATGCATAGGGCCTTTAGAAAATTTCGATCAATTAACCTAAAATATTAAGTGGATTAAACCACAGAAATGCAGTCATGCAGAAGAAATTTCAATATTAGTTATAGACATTCAAATGCGTTAAGATGGAGCCATCATTTAATCAGAAAAATAAGAGACGGTGAGGCCCTGGTGGATTCTTTCCCAGGTTACATATTGTCGACATTCTGTCCTCACAGAGAGTTAAATACATGGTCACACAAAGTAAGACCACACCTACCAATGACTTTTTTATTCTCTTATTATTTTCTATTCCCCAATTTATGTAATCTATTCTGGTCTCTTCTGTTAATGTAATTCCCAGCAAGGAAAATGTTCACTTGTGCTATATATTCTATATTTCACAACAGGTGTCCAGGTCTAATCTTCAAATGCTCTGAGTTAATTATTTGACAGCCTGGTAGGCTGATAATGACCTGAAACTGCGGAAGCAGTTGATAAGTGCTAAAGTCCACGCTTCCACGCGGAATTGCAGTTCTGATTCTTCTGCAGCTTTAAGGTAAACACAAGACACAATCATTTATATTGCAGACTTCATATGTGTAATTCACTTATAATGTAGCAGGACAGTTGGTTAAAAGCTTTAACAGCTCACACAATGACTAGGAAAGCTAAGGAACACATGAAAAGAGACTATTATGTTTGTGTTGTAGTCACTTTTTACCGAACACAACTACATGAACATGCTTGGACATGAAGCATTAAGACAACAAGATGTAGTCTCTGGACCGGTGTTTTTGTTTACGTTTTGTTTACGTTCATTATGTGTACAAAAGACATGGCGAATTACAGAATTGAAAAAGTGGACTACTTGCTGTTAGCATGTTGCTTCACTGCTACGGTGTGTTTCTGGAATCTCTTGAGGCACAAAGGAAGCCTGTTGGGAAAAAAAAAAGAAGTTGGCAAAAGTCCTAATGAATTCCTGTGAGCTTATTTGACAACAGTAACATTTTAGGGACTTTAATCTTCAGATGAGCTACTCATTTTTCATATTTCTGTGGTAGACTAATCATTTTCCAGTTCTCATATGTATGTGTGTCTGTAAATGTAACCCTTTGGACTGCTTTATTGTCCCTGACGCGTTTCTGTGAGCTAAGCATTAACTGTGCCCCCTGTGTAGCTTGATGTTAAGATGAGTGTGTTTCATTAGTGCCATACTTAGCTGTCCCCAGTCTGGATACCCAGGCCTCCATTTTTAAATTAAAGTCGCTATGCAATCAAAAGACACAGCTCAGTTCGGGAAAAGGCCACATTGATTAGTGCACAAATTAACGCAAGAAAGAAATCATTCTGCCTCTGTAAGTTAATTTGCTGCTCTGGGTTGGCACTAATAAGTCCTTCCACCCAACTTCTTTATACATGGACCTACCGCTGGCCCAGTAAATCCTGCAGATTCAATAAGCGTAATTACTATAAAGTCGGTAAACATTTAGATTGAGCGCAATAACTGTGTCATTTACTTCAGTAGCTTGCTTTCGACATAATTTGATAAGATAGAAAAGGAGCCTCCAAATAGCCACTAATCCTTGGATGAGCCATGCATACACATTAGGCTGAGGCATACGGAGACAGAAATAGACATGCATTGATCTACATTTCCTTGAAAATGTCTGACTGCCTAAGTGCAGACTAATAGCATTTATGTGGCTATCAGTGGTCATTCGTGCTGTCCCAGGCTATAGCTTGTAGGATAACATTCAGAACCTTGAAAGCTATCTCACTGCTTGTTTTACAAAACTGTTGTTTTGACCTTTGCCATTTATAACAATATTTTAAGAACTTACTTTTCTGGTGGAAGTTTTTTAAAATGCTATCTCAAAGCACAGGAATCTGAGATGGAGGCGATCCACAGCAAGGAACCAACGCTTTCGTTTATATGTGTGGGTAACCGGTGCTTTTTATATAGTGAAAAGTTTACTCCCACTCCTTAATGCAAGAATAAAGACCCCTCATTTTTATATACAAGCAGCGCTTAAAGCAGTTCAGCTTTAGCCTTCTCCATATTTTAGGAGCTCATTAAAGAAGAAACAAAGGTTTGCGGTAATTAATTACCCGGCTAATTGGGCCCACAGCAGTATTATTGTCTGTGTCTGTGGAGCTTATTTAGTGTACAAATGAGGCTTTTGGCTTGATGCTTTCTCCTGCTCGTATGCCTAACCATTAAAGCAGCGACAGCGCCATCACTCAGCATCTGACACTGGGAATGCGATTCAGCACTGGAAAGCACGCATCATAGACCAGCAAATGCATACAGTTTATGGAGTGTTTCCTTTCGCTGTGTTCCCGAATACCTGGGTGGGTGGCTGCACATTTATGAGTGAGAGTGTATACATGTGTGTGTTCTGCATGCATTCTGAGACCTTTTTTCAAAAGTGTGTTCAGCAAACAAACTTTATTTTTATTAAATAATAAATTAATGAAATTATTTATTTTTATTCGGCAAATTAAACTGTTCAGTTCTGTTCATTTTGATACTTATTGCTATGAATGTCATATGCTGAAAGCATGGTCTACATGGGAATTTTAGCTGTTGAATGACTCCCATATGAATAATCGTTTATTTACAGTTTTTCCTTGTTCATTGTATATTAATTTCAGGAACCCTTCAGGAGTCTAATATTTAGGACCCATTTAAAGCCATGGAGAAGCAGCAGCTTGAACCTATCACCCACATTGGAGTGATGTCCAAGAAAGAAACAACTGCGCACTACAATGTGGTAAGACTGCTGTAGCCTCATGTACGATTTTCAAATTTGCTGAATGATAATAAGTTATAAGGCTCTGTAGAAGCCTGCTGAAACTTTTGCATCAACAAGATGACTTGAAAACAGTCCTGTAAAGAAGTATCCCAATGAAAACCATTTCCTCGTTTATTGCCTTCCCTGGCGGAGAATGCAAGTCCATCACTAATTCATAACGTTTACTTTGATGATGACGATATTTCCCCTGGCTGAGTCCATGCTGAGTCCTTCAGCCTTTCCTGAGGATACAATTTAACAGTCCTCTCTGAGGAGGCGTCCCACCGAGCTTGGCACTAGAATCCTTTGTTTGTTTAACACTCGGCTGGCACAGACGCTGGGGTGGCTGGCTTTTTGGCACCAAGCAGTCCCATAGCACTGAGAGGGGAAACTAGGACAGCCGTATTCAGCGACCCTTGGGAACATAACATGCTGCAAGTGTTTGTGTGTATGCATGTTGATGTGTGTGTGTGTTTCTTTATTAAACAAAGCACCAAGTGAACAGTGTAACATAAAGAGTCTGCGTTAGGCTTACGGGCAGCCTGCTTTCTTCCTTCATCTCTTTCCTCCTCTCCGGCTCCCTTTTCTTTCTTCTCACTCCTTCTCTTCCTGCCCCACCCCACCAAGCCCAACTGTTGTTGTCTCTGGTGGGCCCGTCTGAGGGTTCTAACAGTGGTACAACTCTGCCCAGTGGCATCCAGGATCTGGCATGTGGCACATGGCGACTGCAGACTTTCAGAAGCTCTCTTCCGCTTGCCCTTCATCAGTCACAGCAGGGCGCTGTTGCCTTGCATTCTTTGCACAAATATTTATTAATACAGTTATTAATTAACTAACTTTTCATTACTTCAGAGTTATAATGTCAATTTGAATACAATTTTGTCATAGATACACCTAAGACTGCAAAATGTAACTTTCTGTTTGACTGTGATAATATTTCTAAACCGACTAGACGTAAGAGGATCCACTTGAATAAGGAAGGGTAAAATGTCAAAATAGGTGTAAACCAAAACTGCGTTGAAGTGACGCACATGCTCCTATGTCACTGTGACAGTGCTGATATACAGATCTGGGTTTTTAGGATTGCTGTGTTTTTCCTTGAATTAGTTGTTTGTAACCTTCATGTCCTTTTTGTTGGGTCTGACCAAGAAGAGGCAGTAAGCTGTGGTCTTCTCTGGACAGAGGAGTCTGTGATGAGTGACTGTATGATATCTATGTAAATCCAGTATGTGTGTGTGAATTTAGTTTTTTAGATTGGTTGTTGCTGTTTGCTATCAGGATGTTGGAATATGTAGGTGAGGATTGTACTGCTGTTAGGAATGTACAGGGGAATCTGATCTGGTGTTCAGTTTTGACTGCTAAAATAAAAATCAATATTTGAAGATGTGGAGCTTTAACTCTCAATAAAAACTGATTAGAATTTATTTGAAAGATTTAAACATTTTTTTAAAGAGATACTTTTCTTTTTTATTTAAATGACATTTTTGGGGGTGTACTTTTATACGTCTACTTGAGTAAAAAAAAAGACTAATTTTGATTTCTACTTACATTATTTTTTTGTTGCTTATATTACTTGTACTTTTACTTGAGTAAGGACTTGTGTACTTTTGCCACTCCTGTGCACTGCAGGCAAAAGATGAAAGGCAGTGCAACATCTGATAGACCACCTTTTCGGCAGTGCCCTGATGAGCTCTCACCTCCTACGTGTTTGAGAGCAAGCACAATTATTTGCACTTTGTGGCATCAGCCAAGTAAGGCTTGTTGGACTTAACCCAGCGCTGCACAGACCATTAGTGTTTGGTCTGTCAGTGACATTGGTGCGGCACATAAAATATGCCTTTATAATCTTGCGGGTGTGAGCCTGTCACTGCAGTTCCATGCAGGCTGTGCGAGTTGAGAGGTGGCTTGATTCAAGTTTCAGGCATTTATTGTCATATGCCCAGAGAAACAAGCAGTTGCACTGTACAATGAAATTCTCTGCAGTAGCCCCTTGACTACAAGTAACAAAGAAAAGACTAGGGGAAAAAGATATGTATGTATATAAATTAAGAAAACGTACAATGTAAATGCTTTGTACTATGCAGTTTGTGGGTAATACAAGTCTAAAAGGCATAGGAACAGAACATTGGTGCAGTATGCAGTATTAGTGCAAATGACAGAACTGTGCAATAGCAGCCAAGTATATACTCATGAATCCCATTAAGCACACATACATGATTCCTGAAGTGAGTGGTATTAACTTGAGATTCAGAGAGCACTCTTACCATCAGAAAGAAGGATGAAGATACATACGTCCAGGAATGGATTTCAAATAATTACAAACCAGCCATTTTACTGTTCCCAAAATCATTTACAGGTGAAACTGCCAGGTCAGACCATCCTAGCAAGTTCATCCCAAGAGTAAAGCACAAGATGAACAAAGACAATCCTAAAATACACTGCTCAAAAAGATTAAAGGAACACTTCAAAAACACATCAGATCTCAATGGGGGAAAAATGATGCAGAATATCTGATAGAAATGGAAATGATCATGCTACAGATGGTTGAATCAAAGTGTAAAAATGAATGCATCAGGCTAGTGTCCATTTAACCAAAATTTAATTCCAGAAATTCAAAATGGTACTCAGTAGTTTGTATGGCCTCAACGTGCTTGTATGCATGCCTGACAATGTCGGAGCACGCACCTATGAGACGACGGATAGTATCTTGGGGATCTCCTCCCAGATCTGGACCAGGGCATTACTGAGCTCCTGGACAGTCTGAAGTGCAACCTGGTAGTGTCGGATGGACCAAAACATAATGTCCCAGGAGTGTTCTATTGGATTTAGGTCAGGCGACCTGTAGGCCAGTCAATAGTATCAGTTCCTTCATTCCCCAAGAACCGCCTGCAAACTCTCATCACATGAGGGCAGGCACTGTCGTGTACCAGGAGGAACCCAGGACCCACTGCACCAGTGTAGGTTCTGACAATGGGTTTAGGGATTTCATCCTGATACCTAATAGCAGTCAAGGTACCGTTGTCTAGCCTGTAGTGGTCTGTGCGTCCTTCCTGGGATATGCCTCCCCAGACCATCACCGGCTCACTAGCAAACCTGTAATGCTGAATAATGTTGTAGGCAGAATAACATTCTCCACGGCGTCTCCAGACCCTGCCACGTCTGTCACATGTGCTCAGGTAAAACCTGCTCATATCTGTGAAAAGCACAAAGCACATCAAGCTCCACGGTACTGGCCAGTGAGCACAGGGCCCACTACAGGACGTCGGGCCCTCAGGCCGCCCTCATGAGGCCTGTTTCTGATTGTTTGGTCAGACACATTCACAGCAGTAGGGCTCTGGCAGTGCTCATCTTGTTCCTCCTTGCACAAAGGAGCAGATACTGGTCCTGCTGAGGGGTTAAGGACTTCTACAGCCTTGTCCAGCTCTCCTAGAGTAACTGCCTGTCTCATTCTATCTCCACTGTACTTTTAAGAATGTGCTAGGAGACACAGCAAACCTTCAGCAAAGTCTCATAATAGTACATATTGATATGCCGTCCTGCAGGAGTTGGACTACCTGTGCAGCCTATGTAGGTTCCAGGTACCGCGCCATGGTGCTAGTAGTGATGCTGACTCAAGCCAACTGCAAAACTAGTGTAAAATCAGTCAGAAAAGATGAGGGGGGACAAAATGTCAGTGACCTTCACCTTTTAAAATATTCTTGTTCTGGGGGTTGTCTCATTGTTGCTCATCTAGTGCACCTGTTTTTTTAATTTTCTTAACACCGAAGCAGCTGAAATCGATCAGTAACTTCTCCTGCTACTTAAGTAACCCGATCAATATCCCAGAAGTTAAACTGCGTTGAAGCTATACTCAGATTAAAAAGTGTTCCTTTAATTTTTTTGACCAGTGTATTATCACAGGTTTTACAGGATGTTCATGGTACAGTTGATGTCAGAAAGACAATGCACTGTGAGGCATTACTACTAAACTACTTTACTGGCAGATGCTGATGGATGTATGGATGTCTCACAGTAGCAATATATATAAAAATCAACCATGGTATATCTTATCAAACCAAGCATTGCAGTATGTTTATCAGGTATCTGTATACTATGAGTGAAATTAGTTCTGTGTTGTCTCACAGAATTATTTAATTCTTATAAAAATAAAATAAAATTCAACCAATCACATCTTACCTAAACTAAAGTTTGCAATATGTATACCAGATAGGTGTCTGTACACTATAATTAATTTTAGATCTTATTGTCTCATAGTAGTAGTATTAAATATAAAATAACAAATGATATATCTCATTAAACTAAAGGTTGTGATTTGTTTGTCCTATAGGCTTTGCAATGTATGTCTGCCTTTGTTCATACAGCTTTTTAACAGTAACAGATTTTCACATTATACTGTATATGTATTTCAGTGCATTTTAGGTATTTATAAATAACAGGTTCCTCATCTCTTTTTTTAAACAATACCTGCACTCCCGGTCCTTTGCCTTCTTAATCAAATTTTAACCAAATGTAAGGAAAGATCGGGGACTACACAGATTAAATGTAAACAACTGTAAGTTTACCACGACTTAGAAAATGTGATTTCAGTTTTTTTAGGAGGTTGTCTATGAGCAGCAGAAATCACGAACTTTGAATATTCACTGAATATCCAATATTAACCTTTTATCGAGCTAAAGAAGGAAACTTATAGCTGCAGCTCTTTAGGGTTACAGCAGAAATGCTGCCTGTATGTCAAATCCAATTCCAAGTTGAAGTCTGTATATGCAGTATGTATATGTTTTACTTCTTGACACCTTTTTTTTTTTTTTATATATGAACTGTTAACCTAACGTTAGCTGTCTTGCTAAGGTTTGACCAGCCACAACAACACAATTACTTAGCTTTTTGTGTGGGTTCTGTAGTGATGGAAGTTTGATCTGCAGGCGCTTCATATCACTGTTCTCTTTTTATTACTTTCATCCACAACATAATCACTGAATTCCAATTTCACAATTTTAGCGTTGCTGCCTTTATGATGCAAGTTTCTTCTTACTTTGACCTGTGGTGGTCTCCCACGTTCTGATAGCTTTACAGGTTTGTGCACATTGCCCTATCATGTTTAAACTAAAATCCCTAAATCCCTAAAAATACTAATAATTAATAATAAATCAAGTCATTTTGAGTCATCTGACTCAAGTCTAAGTCAAGTCTCGAGTTATGAATACCCAGTCAAAATAAAGTCTTTTCCCAGTCAAGCAAGTGTTAAGTCCTTAAATTTGTAATTCGAGTCCCCCAACTCTGCAAAAATGTTATCATTCTAGTGAACAAAGCAATCATTAGCGCCTACTGGCAAAAGCAAGACTGGGTGTTCCACTATATTAATAAAGTTTAGTACATTAACAGATACTCTTTAACAAGACTAATAACAAAAAGTCTTTATTCTCAAAGTGGTGGAGCAAAATTTGTTTCCATATTACGCAGCTGACTGAGTGCTGCAATGCAAAACATGTCTCTTTAAATGTATTCATAAACAGTGCCAATGAAATATTTTATTTTCTGGATCAGTGAGCGGCAGCTTCTCTCACGCTGTAGTGTTGTGGGAAATGCCCCGTCCTCAGCTGAAATTGAATACTTTGTTTGGTCCTGCCATGGAAATTAAGATTTTGATTAGGCTTTGCCAAACAGTATTAATGACTGTGTTTATTCTGGTCAGTGATGTGCCCAGTAGAGATGGGCTGATTGATACCTAAATACTGATACATCAAATCCTGTTATTTACTTTTAAGAATCAATACTGGCAAAAATATCAATATCATTCCTTTTTTTATTTAGTAGGATGGATGTGTAAAAAGCTGCTACGAGTACGAGGCTCCTTCAGGCGTAAAATAAGTAATTTTTCAAGCGTAAAAAGTAACTTTTAACTGTGTATGTTTAATGGATAGTTTTCTCTGAGTGAAATATTAAAAGACTCACATGCTAAAGTCTGACAAGAGTCTGACAGCTCTTGTAAATAACATGCTATGAATGTTGAAAACACCAAGGCAAATGTCAGCTTTACTTATGTTTTACTGGCATTGTCTAATAATGTTTAATTGTAACTATAGAAGTTCATTATACACATTTTTAATAGACAGTACTAGTTTAGATGACATAAATAAAATGTATATTTGTTCTTACTGAACACTGAAGTGATATTTGTTATTACTCAATGGAATTATGTTATTTAAAAAAGAAGCACAGAAAGAACTCAGATTTCTATAAGTTTATTTACTATTAAAGACAGATTTTCTATTATAATTTTGTTTACATTTACAATTTATTGTTTTTGAAAATCACTAACAAGTATTGGTATCTGTATCAGGATATTAGCCCTGGTGTTATTTGATATCGGACTGAATGGAAAATCAGTGGTATCGCCCATTCCTAAAGTCCAATTTGGAGAAAGCATAGTTTATTTGTGCTCGCATTTTGAAAATGCTGAAAGATAAAAAGCAATGATATAATGCAGATAATAAGTAGTGTCTTTTGAAAGTAAAAGGCGAATCCTGGACATTTTGGGGACAGGACTCATTGGATTTTTTTGGGGAGCACAAAAAGAGGACATGTCTGGAAAGAAAAGAATGTATGATTACCCTAGTTTTGTCAAACACATTAACATTGCATATACAGTCTTTGGTAGAAAGTCTAAACCATATTGGGTAGCTGTTGTAAAATTGTTAGCCCTCCAGCTGTGTTTGGGAAGTTGACCGGTATTGGTTGTAATGCAGCCTTAATACAAATGTAAAAAAATCTTTTACACACATCACAACCTTTTTTCCCCCTTTTTTCAATATATAGATAAATATGTAAATAATAATCACAGTCATATGTAGATGTTTGACACCACTGGCCATTTTGTTAATTTTGTGAAAATAAGTAAACACATCCACCATAAGGGAACAAATTTAGACATTTAATGTTCTGCCAAAGTGTACATTTCTATTGACAGCGTTTCTTGAGATTAAAATATTGGGAAAAATGTGCAGAAACTTTTGCACAGTGTGAGTGTTTCTTCCCAATGTTAACTGATGTTACCAAATAGGCAGTAGTTGTGCAGTGAAATGTAAAGAAGTGTGTTCTCTGTAGTGTGTCCTGATGATTTACCACCCTGCAGAGTCAAATCCAAATGCTTGATCTGAATTCTCTATAGAAGGGAGGCATTGGGAGGGTGGGTCACAGAGAGGAGAAATGCACAGGCTCAGCTTTACATAAGAAATTGATTGTTTTTAATGCAGCACCAAATTATATTGATATAACGGGTATTGTCTCATGCTTTATGTTGTCTGCAAATATATCAATATACCTTACAAAGTTAATATATTGTCCAACCCTAATTTAACATTTTATTGAAATTCTATTATTGTTATGTAGAAAATCTACAAATCATGTAATTTGATCAGGGGCTCACATTGCTGTGTCACAGGACAGAATAAAATTCTGTTTACATTCATTTAAGCTTATTTGTTTAAACTTTCCCCCGTTTTTAGCTTTTTTACTTAAAATACTAAAATAATGTTTTCTGAAAATGATATACAGATTGTATATACACAGACACAACCTAATCACACATATTTGATTGGCGGGTGTTTGTCTACCTGGCTACCTATATTGGTTTTATAAGATCATATAGTAGTTTGGTGAAATCAATTAGGGTTGTGCATAATAAAAAAAAAACTGATTAAAATTGATTTTAAAAAACAATGTGGATGCATGACCTTATGGATGCATTGTGACGTATTGCTGTATTACATTAATGACACTCACTCCAAACAGCACACGCCAGTCTAGTAAACTTTTTCATTCAGAAACACAAACTTCAGGATGTTGATGATTTGATTAGTTAATATATTGAAACCTTTAGAAACTCTCTCCTCTTTTTCCCTCTCCTCTCTCTTCATATTTCTGCCCCAGAGCACTGTCATTCTTGGTGTGTAGTGTTGCCTGGCCTGGCTATGGCATGACTGACTTCTCTGGTGCCTGGTTCCTCCCTGCTTGACTTTGGGTTGCCCAGCGCTGGCCCTTTGTTTACGCTGACAGCAGGTGCGGGGCACTGACCTGGAAAGAGTGGCCAGGATAGGTTGTCTTGTAAGAGCTGAGGGCGGGGGATGTGGTTGATGTATAGACTTCTCCTGGGAGTATTTATTTCAGACCACCGGGGATGGAGCTCAAGCCTTTTCATACTGTCTTCCTCTGTCTTCCTCTCTGTCCATCAGTCCACCTGTGGTTCTTTCTGTCTTAATCAGACTGTCTACCATGAAAGTCCCTCCTAGTGCTTCTCCAAACTCAGCTGAGTGTTCTTATGTTGTCCCTCCAATCTCCATCACTGTCTCTTCAGGGCTGGATAAAGTTTCATTAGGCTTGTTAGAGGCCTAGATATCCCAGGTCACGTCTAAACCAATCTTTTATGGGGGGAGGGGTGTTGTTATTTTTAGTCCTTATAGAGGCTGAAGTTCTTTCTCCACTTGTAAAGGACTCTAATGAGATGGGGCGAGAACTTCAGTGCAAGCGAGCGTTAATGAAGCCAAGTATGCAAGGAGCGAGGCAGTGAGAGGGGAAAAAAATGCACACAATCCATCCATACATTAACTTTATCCCACTTCAACGCATGTTCTTGCTCTCTGTATTTTTTTTTCCTTTTCACGTAGGTTGCACAAACAACAGATGGCTATGATGCCGACCTGTGGAAGGACGGCATATTCAAATCCAAGGTCACACGCTATCTCTGTTTCACCCACACCTCCCCTGCTGAAAAGGTAAGTGAAATATGTACATTCGGCACACACACATGCACAGAGCTGCCATATCAAAAACTCATGTTTGGAGTGCATTAGGCAACCTTTGCTATGGTAACTTCCGTCTCTCATTAGAGCTCTGATTGGATGTTTGATCACCAGCGCCTCCAAAATGCTTCTTGACTTTTAAGGCTTACTCTCTGTACCAAATGCAAATGCAGCTCTGAATTTGGGATCAGTAGAATTTAACCAGCACCTTGATGTAAGATACACTATTTGGTCTCCGTAGGAAATTTGTTAATGATCAGTCATGCTCCCTGTGGAAATTAGTCTGTGATTATTCATAAACGTTCTCGGCTTTTGTAGTTTGGGATTTTGTTTTCATTCAATTAACCTGGTCCCAGCAGAATATTTGGATACCTTCCTGCAATTCATCAAAGAGGATGAGCACATCCAAAAAAATTCAGTTTGTGGATAGGAAGATTTTTCTAATGCAAAATGAAACATCAAACAGCCACCACAATATGGCTGCTGCTAAAGTGCCTCCTATTTTCATAGAGTGTGAAGACTGCTCTGCGTATCATACTTACCTGTTTCCCCATTTGGTGTCTATGAACTACAGTGCCAACAAACATGTTTTGTGTGGCTAAATAGTTTAATATGATTGCATTTGAATACAATGAAGCTATACAAATTAAAACATGTATATATACACTTTCTTCTTTTAACTTGCCTGACAGAGTGAGAGAGACCTAAAACCCATCATAATAGCCTTTGACATAAAATTCTAGAGCAGAGTTTCTGTTTTTTACTTGTGAGTGTGATGAACAGACGAAAAACAAACCGACAGCAATGTGCCAAGAGCCGGAAGAACGAACAACATATTGTATAGATAAATAAATGACCAGGTGACAGGCAGCTACAGACGGCAAGTTTAGCTTGCTAGCTTTTTGGTTTTGCTGGGCTAGTCTAAGCAAACAAGATTTCTCTGACTCTGTAGTGGTTCTGTGTGGTCAGCACAAAAGATACGAATCTTGTGATCAATTAGGAAGTGCTTAGAAGTGTTCTCAAGATTGGAACTGTTTACATAGAGAGAAAATATGGTCAAATACAGGGGATGTTTATTAGATTTTGTGAAGGTTTTTTATAAGACATACTTTGTATATGCCTATTGTGGCCCAGAGAAACAAGATTCACTTTGAAAACAAAACACAGATTTAGGTTAATTTGGGCTTTAAGGCGTATGTGAATAAAAATGTGTACTGTTTCTGTGAACGCAGCTTTGCTAACTAGTGTACTAGCTTCTCCCATTTTAGCAAACTCTGGTCACACGGTTTCCAATAGTATAGCAAGGTCATGTTACCATTACTGGTAATTGATATTGAACAGGTTTATGTT
The DNA here is from genome assembly GCA_024036415.1 of Prochilodus magdalenae. NCBI lineage: Eukaryota > Metazoa > Chordata > Actinopteri > Characiformes > Prochilodontidae > Prochilodus > Prochilodus magdalenae. The sequence continues at coordinate 1,697,118 of JAMWET010007157.1, read as the reverse complement.
ATGCTGGCTGACTAAAGTACACTAGCGCAGAGAACATAAATTACCGTGTGACATTACCTGTCATGAAACACCATAGCATCTTTCATGACAATTACCATTTTAACAGGACAAATATTTCTGGACATAATCTGTCATGACAGCTCATGACAGCATATGACATCTGCTGTGACATGTTTTTGATATGGATGTGCATGTTATGTAGCAAACCTCGAACAAAGTAAAAAACAAAAAAGAGATTTTGTAAAATTTCCAAAAATAACTATCAACACCTTACCGTACCATTGTACGATAAAAAAACAATGTAAAAAAACACACATTTGCAGTTTTCTGGTGCCAAAGCTTCCAATACTTTCTGCAGTGGAAAGAAACCATATATGCATTAATTTTCTGTTTTAATCTGTATGTGCTAGCAACTAAATCCTGTTATAAACTATGTGTGAGAAGCTAAAATAAATGTGCTGCAAGGCTGTTATGCTGTGTGTGTGTATTTAGTGTCACTTTACTCACTTGTGAATACTTCATTATTGTGCAACCTCACTTTATGACTATAGCACTCTGATTCATTATAGTGTTACGTGTCAGTTTTGAGGGATCAGTGTACTGATATCATGCTAACATTTAATTTCCAAGTTACACCAGCACACACAGCTCCAAACTCAGATATCACAGTTTAGGGTGTCATAATAACTTGTCTTCTTACTGAAAAGAATGTGTTCTCAGCCTAATGACAGCATTTGTGGATATCCGCTATGTGTTATAACTAGAGAGAGCATGATACCAAACCACTTTTTTGAATGTTGAAATATTGTGTATTGGCTGGTACCAGCACCGATATTCATTCTTGAAATAAAATTGAATTTTATTTAAGGAATTCATGAAATATCATCGCCAGACTACGCAAACATTTTACTATCTACAGTAACAATTGCAGGCTAGATTTGTTACTAGACTGGGTTAGGTTGAATTCCTTACTTTTTCCTTCCAGTATCTCATTCAACACTGTCTGCTGATATTGACCCAACCATCAGTAAGGATCTCTAGTTATAATTAAATGTACATGTAGCAATGGTCAGCAGACTATTAAAGGTTTATCGTGTAGTTTAGTTTTTGGCAATGCCTTTTGCAGTCATTATGGCTGCAGGTCTGTAAAAAAGTTCAGAAATTGGCTCACTGTGGCTGGTCTGCGGTGCCCAATCCCTCACTAGTTGCCTGTTGATCAAGTTTAATCAGAACTGTGGGTTTAGTATGTATCACACCAATCCCCCCTCTGTCGCTGCTGCCTGGTGTCTTAAAACGTGTGTCTGCACTGTTTTAAAGTCCCTGACACTAATAAAACATGACAGCGCCATCAACAAAGGCTATTTTGTCTGTCAGTCATAGTGGCCCCCACTGTAATTGTCTATGACAAAAACAGATTCTGCAAAATTAGCCAGTGAATTATGTGGTTGGAAGTAAACAGTTTGTGATTTATCATACTCTGACTTGGAGTTAGATGGGCTTTTGTCAGGTGCTGATGGGAAAATTCTTTCTTTAAAAAAAAGGAAAGAAGAAAAGAAAGACAGAAAAAAAGCATGCGCATAGTAATAACATTCATCCATATTCCTGCCCTCAAGTCGGGAATAGAAAACTATGAATAAAAAATGTCTGTACTGGTAATAACTGCCGGGCAACAGTGGCAACAGCATCCAGAACGTTGGCCCCATCAACGTCACGCCACGCTGGCCACACTTTTTCTCTGGATTATTGCAATTTATTACCACGAAAAATGGAAGCATAATGAGCGCAGGCTGGGTAGGCTGAGGGAAAAAGTCATGCTTGAAAATGTCAACTAAACTGCTCCTGATTGTTTTCAACTGCTCCCTGTTCTGAAACGCAGGCAATTTGGCCTGCCACGCACTGGCTTGAGTACTAGTCTGCCATGTTGGGAGATGATGGCTAGCGCATGGGTGCTTGTGTACTTGGAAAGGGGCAGTGATTGCACAATTACTTGCTGTCGGTCAGGTGTACGTTTTTGTGTGTGTAACCTGTTAGCATGTCCAGAGCTACTCAAACCTTTTTTCACACTAGACCAAAATGACATTTGAATGGATTATCAAGAACCACTAAATAACAATAACATTTAAAGAACATTTTCCTTTTATAGTATCCGATGCATTTGACTGTCTGAGCAGAGGTCATTAAAGTAGATGTCATGGCAGAAAGGTCTTGGTGGGCCAGATTTGGCCTGAGGGCCAGTTTGGATAGCTCTGGTTTTAATGCTTCTTCTCATCTCCACTGCAGACCCAATTAGGAACCGTTCTGGTGGATATGAAGTTGACTGACCTGAAGGACACACTGCCAGAGGGCTTCACACCTATTCAAGAAACCATGGACACTCGTAAGCTCCACAGATTCCCCCACGGACACATGACTTCTTTAAATACATTCCACATATACATGCACTCTCTCTCTGTAGCAGCTGTTGTCCTAGGCGAGGTTTCCTTCTGGGACTAAATGTGTGTGTTTCATGGGTGCCGGTTTAGCATAATTTACCAGAGTGAAGAAGAATAAAATAAACATTTTGCCCCGGAGGTAGAAGGAGAGAAGAACGATGAGTCATTGTTTATCTGCGCCAGAGCCTGGCTTTTCTTTATGACGTGCTTATTTATTTATGTATTTATTTGGAAAGAGTGCGAGTGGATGGTGGTTATCTAATATTAATGAAATGCATTCCCTTGATGCTTTAGTGCTTTTTGAGTGCTATGTATTTCTCCACTACTCTCTCCTCCTCTCCCCTCCTCTCTTCTCCTCTCCTCTCGTTGTGCCTTGGAGAATGCAATATTGTTTTGCCATTGAGAGTGAGGACAGCATGTTTATTATTTTCATTATTATTGCATATATATAGCACTGGCCCCATGCTGCTTTAAAATGAATGGGATGGGCTCAAAAGTAATATGAGCAGGGCTGGTTTCAGGTTCCAGTGGAATGAATAAAAAATGAATAAAAAGTCTTGTTGGGCTATGCTTCAATGCAAAGCTTTTATTGTGTGAAACCATGTTTAATGGATATATCAGCCACTGTTAAATTGCCATTTTACCGTCAATCTAACTGCTGGTTCTTCTTCTTCTGGCACAAACAGTGATGAAGATGCCCAGTGCACTCTGCAAATGTAGTTTTATAGTTTTTATGTAATTATGATCCTTGTTGTTTATTGATCATGTGTCAAGTTCCCCTGTATGTTTAGCATTTATTTTGTGCTCAGATATGAATATTTTATCCTCATTTAGTATGTCCCATTGAAAAAATGGTTTAAAAACATCACTTTTTTTAGTGTTTTGTTCTTTTCTTCTAAATCTTTTACATTTAGCTGTCCATTTTTCTCTGTGCAGTACAATAATGTAAATACACAAACCATATGTATGCCTTATATGTCTTGCCCTTTATTAATTAAACATGCAGTAATGGAATAATATACATAACACAAAAAAATGCAAACATGTTTGTGTGTGGCATGGCTGTGCTTTTAATAAACACAGAATACTACATTAAACAAAGTGCTATATAACGGTACTATAACCTACATAATGATCTAAAAATAATGGTGTGGAGTTGTAGATATTCAGTCTCTCTCTCTATATCTGTTAGATGAATTAGCCTTAAGGAAGAAGAGGCTGTGTGTGAAGATGGTCCCAAGACACAGTACTGACACAGCCATATGTGACGTGCTCATTCAGGGAAGGTCAAAACAGGGCCCTACTAACTACACATTTATAGGGTGAGCTCAGAATTGAATGTTGAACCTCAGCTTTTACTGAAGAGCTGTCATATCTAAGTTGGCTATACTCTATATACTCAACAACCCAAGTTTAGCTTTTTATATCAATATATTATGTAACTTTTGTTTATTAACCATTATATTGACCACTAATGATGTGTTTTAACAAAACTATCACTCATTGGTCAAATCATAGGCCACATCATATGCCTTAAATAATAATAACAAAACTGAACTCTACAGACATTTACTGTCCTGAATGAAGAGTCAAGTTTTTTTTCTCTTTAATTTAAGGCAGATGATATGTCCTATTGATTGGGCTATGAAGTGACAGACCATTCTCAAGTTTTTTGAATTTGTATATGTAAATGTATAACCTAATGGCTGGTTTGACTGGCAACTCAATAAATTGAATATGTTTACATAATATTCTTTTTTCCAGGTGACAGAAGCATCCTATAGTAGCTTCTTAAATTGCTCTGTTTCTCCACAGAGAACTGAATGGAATGACGATTTGGTGTCTGACGGGAAATGTTCCTAAAGCTCATGATGCACCCTGTACCACACTCTCTTTTCACCAGACTGTTCAAGACTCAGGGTAGGACACATAGTAAAATACACTTTACAAACACCAGTTTCTTTATAAATTTTAATGAATATAAGGAGTTAATATAAGGAGTTATATAGTATAATATATCTGTTATGCCTTTTTCTTAACACTATCATCTGGAAAAAAGAATACTATGTAAATATATTCAAATTTATTAAGTTGACAGTCAAACCAGACATTAGGTTATACATTTTTTAGGAGAAATTACTTTTTCATAGTCACTTCATAGCCCAATAAATAGGTCATATCATCTGCCTTAAAGGAAAGAGAAAAAAACACTTGACTCTACAGATTCAGAGCAGTAAATGTATTTGGTGACTGTATACATACATTCGGCTATAAGGTGATGGGCTGGTGCTCTGTTTCTCTACAGAGAACTGAACAGAATGACATTTGGTATATGACAGAAAATGTTTCTCAGGCCTATGATGCCCTCATACCACACCCTCTATTGACCAGACAGTTCAAGACTCAGGGTAGGACAAACAAAATACACTGCACAAACACCAGTTTCTCTATAAATTTTAATCAATATAAAAAGTACGCTTCTATCATGTGAAAAAAGTGTGCACTATAAAAATGGCAAAGACAACCCTTAATTGATTTAATTTAATATAGTTTTTAAGTATCAAGAGGCATTTAGAGATTTAAGAGATGGAATATAAGATGATCCTTTTGAACAACGTATCAGGTGTGAAAAAACATTCTTCCAGTATTCCTTCCAAAACCTATGCAAGTTGCCTGAAAAGAATTATAGCTATAATAAAGTGAAAGATAGGCACACTAAATACAAGGAAAAATATTATATGAATTGTTGAGGTTTCTGTGTAATGTTTTGCTACGTTTCTGTTTTCTGCTTTTTCCTGACACTGGAAAATAAATCACTATGTACTGAAAATTTAATAAGTGAAGAGTAGATGTCAGAACCAAGCTTCAAGAATAGAGTAGACTGCCTTTATAGCATCTTGCACATTTCACAGTGTTCTGAAGCATGAACACGTATTAAGAAACACATTTTGAGGTAAAAGAATAAAGTGACTTTAAAATAATAAGAAACTTGCTTCATGATAATGTTTATTACATTTCTTTGGTGAATAGTTATTTCATCAAATATTATTAACCATGTCACCGCTAGATGATTTGAGTGAAAAATTTTTAAAAACAGACAGATAGATAATGAGATGGTGCCATTCCCCAGAGTGCTTTTAAAACTTGTACAGTCATTTTAAAATTTCCCTAAATCAGACAGGTAGCCTGAATAATAAAGGCACAAATAGTGTAATTGGCTAGAGACAAACACTGCTTATTTTTTCCACTTTGTCTTCAACACAAATACAAACAAATGCATACACACATCAGCCTGCATGCCTGAGGGGAAAATTGAGAGAATATGACTTTGTACTCTATCCAAACTCAACAATTCAATTATTTATGAACAGGAAATGGTTGGAATCTCCTGTGTAAACAGTAAATAAACAACCAAGGTTGCACTAGATTTTGAGTTTGGAGCAGAGGGGTCGGTAAGGGCACTCTAGATCTCAACTGTGGCATGCCAGACACCCTGTTTTCTACTATTTCCTACTGCAATGAAACACGGTCAGGCTTAAGGAGATCACCTTGAATGTTATCACATAATTTAATTGTGATTGGATGTTTCTGTGCATGCTCCAACATACATTGTTGTTATCTGTTTTTTCTTTGGAAGAGATTGGACTACTCACTAATAACATAAACACACTAATATAAGCAAGAATAGGCAGTGATCAGACTTCACATTTTATTTCAATGCTTGGCCTTTGAACTTGGTACTGTACAAGAGAGCAGGGTTACACTGTGTCTTCACAGTTCAATTAAAAGGCTCCATAGGGCCGTTTCATGAACGGTTAGCGAACTCCAGAGTGACTGATCTGTCTGAGCCGTCCTGGAGAGCCTCACACTTTCGCACCCTGCCATCCTATTCTGTTAATCCGGCTCTCTTTTGAAGCCTCGTTTCAAGCATGAAAGGCGGAGGGGTAAGAATAAATTGCACCTCTGAGTGAGGACCCCTGGCCCTCCTTTGATTCCTGCTGTGATCACAAGCTGTGTGTTTTTTATTAAAATTAACTTTTGCGCTTCTGCATGAGACGCTTGGTTAGGCGTTAATATCTGTCCTGGACCTTATATCTTAGAAATTCAAAGTAATATAGTAGTGATTTGAATGTATTTTTAGTTTAGGTTTTAATTATTGCATACGTCTCTAATGCTGAAGACATGAAGACGGTATTCTCTGTAGGGGATGTGCACTTATTTTTTTAACCTAGAACATTAAAGTAAACACATTATTTGACAAGCCGTGCCCCAATTTTTGCAAAGGACTGTTTAAAATTCATATTTAGTTTTTTTAATTCCTCTATTGAAACTCGTAAGACTACATTTTGACTGTAAATTTCAGGAAAAAGTGGTGTTGGAGAAAGAACAACCTCTGGACAAGCTCTCTTTTCATGTCACGTATTAGTTGTGTAAAATCTTGGTGAAAAGCAAGTCTCTTTTCAGTTGATCACAGGGAATGTCCCCCCTTTTCTGTTTAGTACTCCTGGCTACCTTCAGTATTTTTATAGTTCTTTCAAGATACCCTTAAATATAAGTGCCTTTTACAGTTAGAAGGAAAATGTTTTAAACATAGTCAATAAGAAATAAATGTTTAATGACCACTGTAATTTTGAATACTGATGGTTCTGCCCCAGGCAACCAGGAGACTATTCAAAGTGTGTTATGACTACAAGTGCAAAGTCATTAAAATCTCAGTGAAATCTCAAACATGCTGCAAGGACAAGTACTCACCAAAACATTTTCAAAATGCATATCCCTACCCTTGCTTGAGATGAAAAAGCATGTGCATAAATTAACCAAACACCCACAGACTGTATCAGAAGTTATTTTATCATGATCAGTCTATTAGCATATGTTATAGGTTTGAGGGGCATTGGGATGCCAATTATACAGTTACTACTTTGTGGCAATCAACTTCTTGAACATGGACTCCTCATCTATTATCTAACAGTTTCAAACTAGCACGTGCGTGCTTTAAAACGGATTGCTTTAGGTTGTGTTGGCTTTTGTGGTATAAGCTGTTATCAGTTGAGCTTCTAACACATACATTTGGGATGGTTTGTTGTAAAGAGTGAGTTTTTATAAGTCTACTTCAGAGCCTCTTCTCTCCACTCAAGCTGCAGTTTGTCCTCCTGATAAAACTGTCATCCCTGCCCCAATATCTGACCTCCAGACTGACAGCTAGCATAAATTGGCCTTGCACTAATATTCCGGTTTCATTTTTCACCTAAGAATCAAGGTTTTTGACATTTCTCTCGCAATGATGGGCCTCATATAAGGGAGGGAGACTTTTTAAATCAAAAGGCAGAAGAATATAAATGTAGAGGCCAAGCATCTTTTCTCTTGCGAGCCCTGTTTGGATTTTTATGATTTCTCCTTTCAGGACAATGATTCACCCCATGGATGTGTCATTTGGGGGTCAATGAATATAGACTGTAAAACAGCCTTCTTGTGTCCTGCTTTGGTGGGCAAACTTGTATCTTGTGTTTTCTAGTTTAAGTTCCTCATACAAAAGAGTTTTTCCAACTTTTATTGCTTTACATTTGGTAGATGTTTAGTTGTGATGTAAGTTCACTATTTCAGACTTCCCCCTTTGATTGTTTATTCTTTTCAGGCTCAAAAGCAAATTGTCTTAGGGTGAACTGATGCCAATTCTTTAGGGTTATGACAGTGTTATGGTGCAACATTGCTTTTCAGTGTAAAGGTTGTAGGTTTTGTCTATTCAAAAGTGTTGAGTACCTTGTATGTTGACATGATAAGAGTTGAAGAATGTGTGTCATGGATTGCTTTATGTGTTTGATGGAGCTAGCTGCACCTCCACTGCAAAGCATCAACTCTCTTAACAACAGACAACATCCCAGTCCTCTGGGAAAGCATGCGTTGTACAGTATGTGCATTGTTTTGACAGCAACTTCCAGCATCTTGGTTTCCTCCCTGCTTTTATTTTTGATACTTTTTATTCTGGAAAATCCTAAAAAGTTGCAAATTTCCTTCTGCATCAAGCAAATGCAAACCGAGTGGTGTCACCTATGATAGAATTATCAGGAAAGATCTGTTGTTGTTTAGGGTCTCCACTCTCCCAGATTCTCCATCCGTGCTCGCCATGATTCTTCCCTTTCCGTATCTGACACACAACTTAAAGGAGGGTAATGACAAGTGTGGAAGGTGCCACTGCTGAAAGTAGCTGTCTACACACCGTGGGCTGGGAGGGCTGCCAGCGCCAAGCCGAGCGTTGAGGTGTTGTCATGGAGGAGCTCGGATGAGTGTCAAAACACCAGCCTCCACATTCTCCCATCTCAGTCCATGCGCTTCTCTGGCGATATTATTTTTATCCTTGTCTTGCTTCTCCAAAGGCTTCCGCCTATCTGTCCAAGCTGTGACAGATGTTCTACACCGACCCATACTCCTGCCTCTCCGCTGTTGTCTGTTTCAGTTGTTCATCAGCCACCCATGGTGTGGTGAGTGTGTAGGAAGGTGCCTTTGATATTGTGATTTAGACAGTTAATTGAACCTAATTTACCTGGTATTTGTAGATATTTATAGATATATAAACTGAATTGTGTGTGAGGGAATTATTTGGTTTCCATGTTAAAAATATGCTGGACAGGCCTGATAAAAGTAAAAAGTTGTGGTTCCTCCCTAAATTTTGACCATATATATCTTTTAACAGTTTAAACAGTCCATCGTTTACTGTATGTTATGCAGAGCCATACTGTAGAAATTTTCAACATAGCTGAAGACTCTCTTTAGTCAGTGGAGTGTTTTTCTGCACATCAGACCAGCTTTGCTAGTTCTGGTAGGAACTGAAGACTTCCTCCTAATTTGTCATCCTCAGCCTCACGTCCTGAACTTCTCTAGCTGCCCTTCAGCTTCATACTTCCCGGCTAATCTTTTCCTCCAGTCAGCCATCAATGTACTTTGTCTAAACTCTTGTACTGTTTGAATATTTATTTTATCCTCACTTTATCTTGAGTTTTTGTAACCTCAGCTTGACTCCAGATCTTTTCAGGTCTGTGATGAGGTATCTCCTCTGATTATTAACTACCTCCCATCCCCGTATGGCTCTGCATAACATGTGCCTCTTTAAATGAACTCTCAAAATGAGTATGTTCTTTTTAACCTTCACTTTAACTCCTTATTCTCCTGGTTTAAATTTCAGGCTGATTATCTGAGTAACTATTACCAATTACTTAGTAACTGCTGTGAAACTAAAAAGTAGCATAGGTATTAAAAATTGAGAATAGAAGCCAGGACCCATCTGTAGCTTGGAGTTAAGTGGGTTAAATCTCACAATGTCTTTTTTGCCATTGTTTACTTATGTTTAGTGTGTTCAAGTTAAACGGTGCATTGTTTTAATTAGACTGATGCCCCCAGTTTTGCAATGATCCTATGCTGAACAACTGCATAATTAAATATTCAAATTAGGGACAAGTGTCAATATGGCTTTTCTGTTTTGAATGATGATTAATTGTACACAAAACTCCAGTGGCCAGCATAATCCAAGTATAAGAGCTGTTGGTGATTAAGTGGCACTGCACTACAGCATGTTTTTGTGTTACAAATTAGACACATAATTGATTTGCCATATGCTACCCAAGCCAGTGTATTCGGAGAACTGCTAGACTTTGCAATGAGTGGGTTTGCATTTTTTGACAAGTTCGAAGAAGCCTGTGCCCCACTTCAACTATATCTTCGTTCCAGTTTCCTATTGCCAAGAGACGGCTAAGAAACACGCTGGGGGAGTTTTTGTTAAAAAGACGTCATTCAGAACTTCTTCAGAGGAACCACTTTCATTTATTCTTTGATGGCAAGTTCTCTAAAGACCACTTCTCCATATCTCCATTTTGACCTTATCAAATTTCTGATATGTTATGTCCAAAGACATTAATGTCTTCCACTGAATATATCTCATTTCCATTTTGTGGATCACTCTGGGTCATTCTCTGTTGTTTCCTGCTGCTTCACTGACCATAGCGGTTGAGGCCCGCTTCGCAGAGAGTGAAAAACCATCTCCTTTCAGTTTATCGCTGTTTGTGAAATGTCTCGATGCAGTAAGAGTCATGTCCCCTTGCTTTTTTTCCCCTCAGCATCAGAGTCAACCTTTGCAAACGAAGGGAAGTCTTCATTAAATGTGGCAATCGGTTCCACAAGATTGATGTCAACCTTTTAAAAATTCACCATAGGGCCTGATTGAACACGGGCGAATGCTGATGCAGATGAACAGGGGGAAAGTCAGCCCCATCGAGGGAAATAAATCTGAGTTGCAGGCTTCAGTTCATAAATACCACAACCTGTCAAGGAGCGTGTTTTATTGCCCCTGATAGAAATTACTGCATTTATTTATCTCATCACAAGCGATAGAAATGCAGAGTAGCCACAATGGACTATTGAATGTTTTCAGAATTGGACCCCAAACTTGACCCACAGATGTTTTAGGGTTTGACTGAGTTTCTAACATTCCAATAGACTTTTATCATGAGACTAAGCCTCATTTTTGAAGGATCTGTTTAATTGTGGGGTTTTAGTTCTTCTGGAGTTTCATTTCCTGCTCCTGTCTCAGTCTATATTTCAGCACTTTCTTCCTAACTTACTCTGGATGCTCCTTTCACCTAAACAACACGTTACTCTCTTTATTGGTGTCAATTTGCTCTTAATTTCTCCTCAAATATGACTCGACTTGACTTGTGTAACCTGCTTTGTGTAATGCTTGTTTGGTCTTTAAAGCATGCGTGGAAAATGCAATTATGCAGCGCTCCTGATACTGGAGGGCTCTGCAGCGCACCAGTGGATTTATTGATCCCTGTGAGTCAAAGAACGTAATTCACCAGTGCTTGATTGATGAGAAGACACTAGAGCATGCTCAGACTGGCCAGGAAGTGCATTGCAGGCTATTTTTATGTTACAGCAAGTTTAATATGATAAAAAGACTTGATGCGACATTATGGTAGAGATGAGACTTTTTTTTTTGTTTTTTATATGCATTTTAGATATGTCATTTTGAATCAACGTTGTGATATTTGCATTTTTACATAATAGCTAGCTTATTTACTAATGAAATTCAGTGCAGTGTATTGGCTCAGGAAACAGGAAATTATGTTTCAGAAATATGGCTCGGAATATCCCTTGCATTGTTATAGTGTTCGCCTTTACGAGGCTACTTGATGATGCTCCTGTAAGACAGGGCAAGCCAAGACGACCAGATGATCTGTCCATGCAGTGTGACATTGATAGTCTGGCTACAGCCACCCTCCCAAGGTTGATGAGGTGGTAATGTGTGTGCATGACTGTATGTGTGTGTGTTGAGGAGCAAAAGAGGTTTGAAGCTTTTTCTGGCCCGCTGTTGGAGAAGTAAGTGTGAATGTGTGGCACCATGCTGGGCCCAGAAACTCCTCTTATTATCATCGACTCCATGACAACCTCTCCCAGGCACTTGGGAACAGCCCGTAGGAAGGAGTGGGGGTTAATGATCAGATGAAGTCCTTGGCTGGCATCCGGATAGAGACTCAGCATTACCAACATGCAAACCACTGTTGTATTTTCATCCTCCCATTTAGTAATTGAGGCCAGCCTTTTCTCCACTCTTTAATTTGTTAAATGTTGTTAATATGTTCATTGAAATTAGCCTTCTCAGTCAATCCACAGCAAGTACTTGGTATATATACTTGTCTTAATTTTTACTATTCTTTTTTACATTTAAAAATGGTTAGTATGTTGCTTGACTAATACAGAGGCAGATATCATTTTTTGGCAATGAATCATTTTAATATAAAGTAGCAAATATTCATTTCTGAATATTCAAGTACTGAATAAAGTTGTTTATGAATATTCATTATTCCTTTTTAATACATTTATGCTTGTACATGTGTACAGTAGCTATCAAATAAAGTTACAGGTTATTTATAGTTCATTCTTATTGTTTGTCTTTAGAAAAAACACTTGTTTTTATTTATTTGTTCATTAGAATAAATAGTGGAAAAGTAACAGTGCATGCATAAACCCAACAATACCTCAGTCTTCATTATTGTATGTCTTTTGTCTGTCCTCCAATCACAGACCAGTGTCCCGAACCTCCAGCTTCCCAAAAAGGAGCATGGCCAGGCCTGACATTGAGCACCAGAACTCCAGCAGTACATCCGGTGAGTTTCTCTATTTACACCAAAGCATGAAGGTTTACAAGCAGACAGACTTAACAATCTCTGATACAGCATTTGTCCATATGTAGTACATGGACAAGAATGAGCAAATGCCATGATCATCTGAAAGAGTGAGCACAGATCTCCCACAGAAAGCTCCTGCTAACCACCTGAGAGCATTTACCAGCTGTGCATAATTACTCATCATGTCTATTATATCGACATATGCATTTATGTGATGAAATATTCAACACTGACACACATGGTAACAGAGATGCACGTGAAGATCCCACTGACCACTGGCTGTTTGGCATAGGTGTTTTCACTGTTTCGCGGCATTGAGTGAGGATCTTTGAGCACATGCAGTTAAGGCAAGTTTGTGTCTTCTCTGGTTGGAGAGAGACACCGTGTGGTGAAGAAGTCTACTTTGCCCCTGTGAGCCAGGAGCCTAACTGTACTGACAGACGCTGCCTCAATTCTAGATTTAGCAACATGGAAACTATGTTAATTAAAATCGATTTTATATATCATATGCATAAACATAATTTATTTCATATGCCTTTACCACTCTACCAATTATTTGTAAATGTTGACTCTGTTTTAAGCATCCTTCATCTTCACATTTCTTTTTTTTTTTGGCATTTTCACATTAGGGCTGGGCAGCATGACAAAACGTTGCCATTACTGTGAGACAGCTTTGTAGCAGTATGCATACAGTACATATATATAACCGAACGGATGGCAGCTGATTATGCCATTATCCGTTTAAATTAAATTATTTGTTTTTGGTCTTTTTTTTTTAATTTGCTGTTTTTGTCCACAGTGAATAAGACACATTCTTAGCCAGAATGGCTAAATAACAATGCTACAGTTCTGTCTCTGTTGTTATGACAGTTGATTGACAGGCGGACACATGCCCTGCCACCAATCATTACACCATCAAAAAGTGTGTGCTATTGATCAACCATTAATAATGTCACAGATATTTCAGTAGCCATCTCTGCTGAGCTGATGTATAAATAGTAGAGAGAGATTTCCTTCACTTTGAAGGCGCTTCTTAGTGATTTGTGTTAGAATATTTTAGAGGAGAGTTCTTCCCTTGTCTCTAGAACAGCTTATTTATATCTCTTCATTAACTGAAGACCAAGATCAAGGTTTGAAACAGACAGCTGGATTTGCCTTAATTGTGAGAGGACTGTGTGTGTGTGTGTGTGCGTGCGTGTGTGTGTGTGTGTGTGTGTGTGTGTGTGTGACAGCTGGCCAAGTCCAGGTTGGTCTAAAACCATGTGTGCCCTGTCAGGCTAGCAGCACTAGCTCCTTTAGGATTGATGAATTGCCTGCTTTCTTGATTAAACCTTCCGTCACTTCTCGATAAAAGCAAAAAAAAAAAAAAAAAACACCCAACAACAAATAAATAAATAAATCAGTACAAAAAGCCCAGCCTAGAGGAAGATCCAGCATCTCGCAGACATTATCATTGTCATCGGTATTATGTGAGTTTTGAGATGCCGGTGCTCTGACATTTATTACCAGAAAAGAAAAAAACTAGTTTCTGTTGATTTTGCAACCTTCACTCACATGATAGTCTCTGCTCATTGCTCATTGCCGTGCTATGAGCTTTAACACTAACTACACTCACTGCTTTGTTCGACTAAAATATCTTTAAAACAGGATCGATTTTTGTGCCAGTACTGCAAAACCTTATTTTTATATATATATATATATATATATATATATATATATATATATATATATATATATAGGAATGGTGAAGGATGTGCCCTCTAATTAGTAAAAGAATCAATATAAAAATGTTCACATCTGTGAAGTGACGTATTTGAATAAATGTTTGATGAACTTTTTTCCCACTTCCCCACCCTAGACTTAAAAAAATGTACCATCTGTAGGCTCCATAAAATACAGTATGAGGTATCACATCTTGGGTAATATGCCCAATTATTAAATATATGGAGCATTCATAGCATTGCAGTAAGTAGTGTGTTTGCACACTTTTATCACACTTGCCATTTAAATTTCTCGTCTCAGTGTAATGACACAGACCATTCAGTATGCATTACAGTAATATAATAATAAACCTAATACAGAAGACATTAACATATCTGTCGCATTAATCAAAAAAAAAAAAAACTTGACATCGCCTCTGATCTAACCTAATATGGAGTGCAATTATTTCCCAATCCATTAAAAGAAGTTCAATTATGAGACAGGACGACAGTTCATTTTTAGAGGGAGAGAGAGAGAGATGCTAGAAGATGATCCAAAATTAACTTGGGTTTGCAAAATATCACACTAGAATGGGTGACAACGATTTTTGATTTCCCGGATCCGATATTAGACTCCTTATTAAAGAATGTGCATCTGCTTTTAATTTGCTCTAAATAATTGGAAAATGCAATGGAGCTTTCCAATTAACGAGCAACTTTACGTGCTTTAATAATACCCTCATAATATTAGAGCTTATGAAATGACAGGTGAGCGGGTGTATGAATAAAACATAAAGGCTCATAATAAGAAACTGAAAAAAGGGAACGGAGACGGTTGTTTGGGGGGGTGGGGTGGGCTTTTAAAATGCACAACGTAATTTGCATATATTAATCTCTTCTTTTCAGCCTTATCGAACATTCCTGCGTTTTTGAAGTTAAAATAGTGATGACAGGCTGGGGTATGCTTCATTTTTCCCTGGATTTATTGCTCATATAATTCAGGATCTTTAATAAGCCAATATGACTGATCCTCTGAGTTCTGTGGAATTCCGTTAATTGTTCCAGATGGCGCTCACTGATTATGCCAAATGACTTCTCTTTCTCCCTCCTCCACCACCCATCCCCACCACACCATTTTTTGATTGACTAACACAGAGAAAAAAGATTATTTTTGGGCCAGCACTTTCATTAGGAAGCCTCTCATCAGGTTTCAAACAAAAGTTCCATCTTATCTATCGGTGCAGAGTGTGCCATTACCGGCTCTGGCAGGCCTCCTTGGCAGTCAAGGAGGATCCCATAGGCTCTTAATCGTGATTCTAATCTTGCAGCGCCGTGTAGCCCAACAGCTTTTCTCCAATAGTGTGGTCATATTTTACAATACCAAAACATTTTAGGCTGAAGGATTAGAGAACACACTTACTCGTGCTAACGGCACAGAAACCCATTCACTAAGTATGGGTGCTCCATGGCTCGCTGGCCAGCCTTGAAGTGCGGCTGATTAAAAAACCCTCCAGCCAGCCTCCATTTTTCTTACCGCACCCCTCCACCCCACCCCATATCTTCTTTGCTGAACACCTATTGAAAGTTCACCTTGATTCTGTTTAGCATAAGCTAAATTGCCCTAAATGAATTGTGTATGGATATTTGATGGCCTGTTGCGGGGGGTGGTGGGGGTGGTTGTGGAGAGCAAATTTACAGCTGTGTTTTACTTTCGATGGGTACACGATTTAAGCCATGCAATTTCGAGGCAATAAAATTGCTCTGAACATCTGAAAGGGTGCCAAGGACTTCAGGCTGGCGACAGGACATGAAGGACTGCATACAGCTTCTTTTCCAAAAAAAAGAAAAAGAAAGCTGCTAATGATGTATTCTCATGGCCAGTGTGGAGGGAGCCAGGGGAGGAATATAGACAGGGTTTAAAAGGTGGTGGGTTGTGTGCATTTCCACATTTGCAAATACTCATGAAGCTGTGTTATTAGGTAACAGCCCAGTTTTACCCACAATTATTGTTTGAAATGCTTTATACCTGTATGGTCCCATTTAGATGATTTAAGAATTTGTTATTTTTCAATATATTTCTGTGTCTACAATCTCAGTTCAACTAACTACAGCTTATGGCTTGATTTTATTTTTGATTTTTTGATTTTTGATTTTTATTATAACGCCATATCGAGCGAGCTATCTAAATATCTGACACAACCCATTGACATTTGCTTTTGAATATGCCAAGAATTCAGAAATGTGCTAATGGTCTTAGTAAATCTGTGCCTAACTTTCAAGCAGGCTAATAAGCTGGAGCCTAAGAGTAATGAGAGCCTCATGCCTATGGGCCTAATCGCAGTCTGGAGCATCATTCCTTACCCGTCCATCTCCCGGCCCAGAATAAGATCTGTTCCCCCATTAGTCTTCAGCCTATCAAACATGGCCGCCCTCAATGGATAGGCCTGTCTCAGCCTTCCCATTGCCCTCATGTTCAACGGCCTTTGTTATCACACATTTAATTAGAACTTGATAAAAATATTTCCCTGAAATCCAGCCATTAAATATAGTTTAAGGAGATTTATGATCAAATATGCCCTTAAAGATCGGTTAATGGGTCCGCTGACTCGTTAAGTTGATAATTAATGGGCTTCTAATATATAGTATGATTTAACCTCACAATGAGATTCTGGGAAATGAAGCAATTCCGGATGAGGGGCAACTGAGCCTTCCGAAGGCTGTTTCTAAAGAGTGCCTGGTTCCCGAAGCCCATTGAACTGTAAAAAAGTTTTTCTCTCTCAGCAACACTGTGCAATGTATTCTGTATTGTCCTATGCCATAATTCATGAACATTTCCAATGCTTTGGCCATACTTAAAGTGGAATGTAGATCTGTATATTAAAATATTAATCAAACGTGTATACATAGATACACATAGAACACAAGTAGTGGTAATGGACTTTCAAATAAATTGCTGAAGCTAAGCTCAAACAAGCTCTTTATTTAAAGAGGTTCTCTAGGGATCTCATGCAAAGTGGGATAAATTTTAAAGCTCTTTTAGCTATTTAAAAATAACTATGCAGAGTGTGTTTAGTTACCCAATTAAACTTGCCAATGTCTGTCTATGTCTAAGTGATAAAATCTTAGTTCAACCTACAGTCTGGGGGTCCTCACAGCTCCCTGTCACAGAGTGGTCAACATTAGCAATAAATGGTACATCTGAACGGTGGCATCTATTAGGTTGTTGTCAGGAAGAGTGCAACGGCAGGCTGATTAACATAATTAATGAGGAATGGCTATGAGGCATTGGCGGATTAGTTTTAGGGAATGATGAATAGGCCGATGGCTGGGCTGGCGGATGCAAACGAGGCCTCTTTGGCTGTCATCCCTCCTGCCTCTGTCCTGGCACACGTCATTACTCATCGGACCAAGCGTCGCTTTGCATTGACGTGCTACCTGACACCAAAAACTTAATAACACTCTACAGCCACTGAGCAGGTCCAGTGAGGAGCTGTCATGGTTAGTGTCTAAGTCGTGGCTCAGGTTAGTCGCAAGAGGTGAGCGAAAGAACAGAGGCTATATATGTCAGAGTTCAAAACGTGACCTTAATCGCATGACCCTGCTGCCACATTCTCACTTCTCCACTCTGTCAGTTGCCACTCTGTCTGTTGCATGTGTTTGTTTGCACGTTCCGCCCTCCCCTCTTGGCCCCATCGTGGCAAGTTAGCATGCCCACAGAACCGCTAATTAAGAGGGGATTTGGTGTAATTTTGCCTTCTGCTGCAGCCCATCCGGCATATGCAATTTAGTGGTGGCTCGGCTGCCAGCTCTGCAGCTCGCACGCTCCGCCGAGGCCTAGCCCATTTATTCAGAGAGACTTGGGCCTCAGCACAGCAACAACACACACAGCTGTAGCCCAGTTGGCTACCATTTCACCTCAATTACTTTGCGCATGTATCCGAGCTGGTACTGATTACTTTAGCGACTCTGAAAAACGAACAGCTATTAGTTATATGTTCCTCTTCTTTTGAACTATAAATGCTCCACTGATTTTTAAAATATCTGCATCCATGTAGGAGTACAAGCTGTGTATTGGCATCACACAGAACTAGTGATTTTCAAGTTTAGATAAATTAATTAACTGATTGATTGTTACAGCCAACCTTTTATTTTTGTTCTGTTTTGTATTGACATTTACACTTACCTGACAATTAACTATCAGCACATTTCTTCAATATAAAAATGCACATTTATAATACTCTTTACTTTTTAAAAGTTCTTTACAAAACAGAACAAAGCAGTCCAAACAAAAGCAGTCATGTCAGGTTTGTAAGACATTCTATTCCCAGAGTACTGGACATAGGAAGTGTAAATTAATTAAAATGTATTAATTTGTGTTTAATTTCTATTTATGATCTACAACATATTCAGAAAATATTGGTAGATTGAGTTATGTCAATATCACCCAACACTGTTGTCAAAATCTTTTTTTTTCATTTGATAATTTTTCCTGTTTATTTTTGTTTGGAGGAAGAAAAGAAGATCTTTGTATCACACCTTCTCATCTGGTATTGGTTTATGTTGCACTGTTATGTCCTGGCCCCTTGCAGGAGATGGGGTGTTCTCTTGAGCGTTCTGTCTCTACTCTTTGCCTGTGTGCTGTCTGCCAGAGCGCTGTAGGTGCTTTTGGCTTTTGGAAGACTGATGAAGTGGGGCACAGTGGGTACTGTCTGCCGGCACCCGACCCACCACCAGATTTCAAGGGCCGATTGTCACCCAGATGAAAAAATAACACCTCTTCTCTAAATACTCCCTTATTTACTTCCTTTCCCCCCTCCTCTGTGTCTTTCTTCATTTTGCTCACTTTTTAGTTTTTCTCTCTCTCTTATTTCATCCCTGACTGGCTTTCTCTCAAAAAAGGCAGTTTTGACTTTACCATCATTCATTTCTATGTTCATTCATGCTGAATGTACATATGCACTTATGTTTTAAATATGTTCAAATGGGGAACTGATGGTTTGTATATTTCATTTATCAATGCAGAGCTGTCCATGTGATCCATGGGTTTTATAGTATGAATGTAGTCTTACCTGAGTAATGTTAATTAAAAATTATACAAGGTACTACAATAGAGGCAAACTGCCCTGT
Organism: Prochilodus magdalenae; assembly: GCA_024036415.1. NCBI lineage: Eukaryota > Metazoa > Chordata > Actinopteri > Characiformes > Prochilodontidae > Prochilodus > Prochilodus magdalenae. Next base: position 1,677,681 of record JAMWET010007157.1, on the reverse strand, counting down.
AAAAATGATTATTATTATTGAATTATTCTGAGAACAATGTGGTCAATTTCCAGGGTTCAAAGAACAGAACCTGGAAAACAGGGAGAAGAAGAGTGCGAGGACAGCGGCACAGTCATTAAAAGAGAGCCGAAAATAGCAGCGAGCCATCATCTGTTCTCATAGCACGGGTCAGGAGCGCTGACACCTCCAAAACTCCTCCTGTCAGGGCAGGGGGCCATTTGTATTCTCTCTCATTAGGCAATTTGACTAATGACCAATCTGAGCTTTTCGAGGGAAGGGGTTGGGGGGCATGGACAGACCCCCATTCTCAGACATTACCACAGTAGCCTCTATTGGAATGGCACAGATGGCAGGCCCGGGCGACAAAATAAACAACGATATGATTGCAGTGTGATATGTGATTGCAAGTGAAAGATGAGAAACAGGCCAGAACTATTTTTGAAATTTTAATCAGGAAGAGCCTTAGCAAGACTCTCAAAAGGAGCCTCTTTTTTGGGCATCCCCTCTGGGCCTCCCCCCTGTTAGCTTCTGCGCATTTCACATCCACTTGCACTGTTGTCCTTTATGCATGACCTGCTGCTACAATAAGTCAACCCAGTCTTCTGTTTCTCTCCAGTGTTTTGGCTGTGTGTCGATGGGTGTGAGGAGATTTAATTGTGTGGGCTGAGGAGCAAAGGTGAGCATGAAGGAAAGCCTGAATGCTCAATAAATCACAAGCGATCATTTTTACAGGCTTAGCAATCCCTGCAATTTGTGTTCTTATTTACATAACCAAAATTTATACTGTTTATTAGACTATTTGTTGGGGTTTGCCAGCTCTGCAATTGACACATTCCCATATGTTTCAAATTCTCGTTATATAGCAGAATTGATTGTTTTTGTATTTGGAATATTATGTTGCATTTCATATTTTTGTTAGAATTAACTTACAGTACAGAGTTAAAGTGATTTAATGTTAATTATTTTCACTCACTTTTTACTTTTTTTTGTTCCAGTGTGGATTTTTTTTCTTTCCTGAAGTGCTCTATCCACCATTCTTTTAGCATTAGCTCAAATATAAATCTGTGTGGGTGTGCATGTGTTTGTGTGTGTGAGCGTGGATGTAACTGCACATGTGTGCATCAGGGTCTTCTATTGGATATATGTGCGGCTAGTGGACTTGCAGAACTCCTGGGTGACAATGCATCCGGCAATAGAAGTGTGAGGAATTGGGTCTCACAGAAGCGTGTAGTGGAACTCTTCCCTGCCTGAAGCAGCCATTCGTCTGCAGCTGCGGGCTCGGGGCATGACAATGCCTGCATTTCTCATCGGACCTGACACCGCCATTAATAAGGGCATGATCCACACAGGCCACGCACACACTCTGCCCAAGACACCCCCATCATTCACCCGCTAACCAATCCCTGCTCTCAGTCCACTGCGCTAATCAGCAATTAGAAGCATTGCTCGACACAGGCATAATACTCCTGTACAATCATCAAATACGGAGCTTGAATTATATGTCAAGAATTGCTGAATATTTGTTTATTTCTGTTGCGCATGTCTTGAGTAACTGACATGATTTGATATTAATTATTTCACTTGTTGATACACCTATTCACTAATTAATACAAGTAAAGAAATTCTGTCAGAAGAGATACTTTTAATCAAAGCCTTGATTTACATTGAATAAAAAGTTGTGAATACAGTTTTATTCAGTGCTTTATAAAATTTAGAAGCACTGATTTGAATCTAATTAATCGAATGGGTAGGAAATTCCTTACATAGTTAACTACAGAGGTTGACACAGCCCTTTGCCTGGTCCTACATTTCTCAGTCTGGCCCCAAAAAATGCAAAGCCTGGGAAGAGTCCCTTTAATAAACGACCAGTTCAGATGGAGTTTTGCACTTTTACAAATATTAATAAAATTTGCTTTTCACCCTTCCACACAAGATCCAGAGCCTGTTTAGTCAGACACAAAACTAATGGCATGAAATCTGTTGCAAACATGACCACAAGAAACAACTTCTTTCGAAGCATTCTTTTCAAGCATACCAAGCATTTGTTCATAGCCTGCTGCAATTGCTGGGTTTTAACTTTACTGCCAGGGGTGGTGTTGACCATAATAATGGAATAATGGTCATAGTTTAAACTAAAAAAAAACCATAAAAAACACACATATATATACATATATATACTTTTTCTTTACCCCACCTTATTTTTCCAAGTTTTCCCACCCCAACGGTCAGACGTTTTCTGTAGTTCTTGACCAAGACACACACTGCAGCAGGGATTTTGGCCACTCCTTTGTACAGATCTTCCCCAGATCTTTCAGGTTTCAGGGCTGTTGGCGGGCAACATTGGGTTTCAGCTCCTTCCAAAGATTTTCTATTGGGTTCAAGTCTGGAGACTGGGTAGGCCACTCCTGGACCTTGAAATGCTTCTTATGGAGCTACTCCTTAGTGGCCCTGTCTGTGTGGGCTGTTCAGGTCATTGTCATGGTGGAACCCCCAGCCACGACCCATCTTCAGTACTCTTACTGAGGGAAGGAGGTTGTTGGCCAAAATGTCACGATACATGACCCCATCCATCCTCCCATCAGTACGGTGCAGTCATCCTGTCCCCTTTACAGAATAGCACCCCTAAAGTATGATGTTTCCACCCCCCTCCTTCACCATTGGGACAGTGTTCTTGGGGTTGTACTCATCCTTCTCCTTCCTCCAAACACAGCGAGTGGAGTTGATCCCAAAAAGCTCTATTTTGGTCTCATCTGACCTCTGAATCATCCAGATCGTCAAACTTCAGATGGGCCTGGACATGTGCTGGCGTGAGCAAGGGGACCTTGTGTGCCCTGCAGGATTTTAAACCATGGCGGCGTAGTGTGTTACTAATGGTCCTCTTGGAGACTGTGGCCTCAGCTCTCTTCAGGTCATTGACCAGGTCCTCCAGTTTAGTTCTGGGCTGATTCCTGACTTTTCTGAGAATCATCCTTACCCATGAGGTGAGATCTTGCATGGACCCCAGACAGAGGAAGATTGACAGTTATCTTGTGTTTCTTCCATTTTCTAATAATTACACCAACAGTTGTTGCCCTCTCACCAAGCTGCTTGCCTGTTGTCCTGTAGCCCATTCCAGCCTTGTGCAGGTTTACAATTTTGTCTCTGGTGTCCTTAGACAGCTCTTTGGTCTTGGCCTGGGTGGAGAGGATGGAGTGTGATTGATTGAGTGTGTGGACAGGTGTCTTTTATACAGGTAACAAGTTCAAACGGGTACAGCTAATACATGTAATAAGTATAGAATAGAAGGGCTTCTTGCAAACAATTGCAAATTAATTATTTTAAAATCATACAATGTGATTTTCTGAATATTTTCTTAGATTCTGTCTCTCACAGTTGAAGTGTACCTATGATAGAAATTACAGACCTCTCCATTTTTTAAAGGTGGAAAAACCTGCAAAACCGGCAGTGTATCAAATACTTAATTTCCTCACTGTAAATAATGTCTAATTACTAGGGGCATTTTTGGAAGAATTTATTAGACAGACATGGGAGACCTATTCATATCAACAAGCTGTTAACTGTTGGCGAGGTTAGTTGAAAATTGTGATCAACTTGGAGATCACATGATTCTTATGTTTGTGTTCATGTTCACAAAAAGATATTATTCTTACTGAATTATTGGAAGCAGTAAATACATCCAGGTGAAGTTTATTTTGTTCATTCATATACCTATAACAAGTAAATTTTTTTAGGGTAACATTTGAACAAACAAATGTGATTAATCTCAATTAACTAAACATAACAATTCAATAACTTGCTCTTTGACACTCCAAATATTCACATATACACAAAAACCCCTGGTCAGAATACTTGGTCAGACAATGTTGAGCTTAGCATAAAACATTGGCCAACATCTTGTATTGACAATGGGAGTGTTGAAATACTCCATAAAGTCCTCTCTGATGCATCCCATATATAGTTATGGTCAAGACTCTATGGTTACCAAATGTGTAAAGATGTTTCTTCTTTCTTCCTGAGCCACTTTACAAACCAAAATCCTGAATCATAGCATTGCCATAGCATTGATGAAATAACCTAGTCACCCATTTCAGATGTCAGTTAACCACTATTTTTTCCACATAATTTAGCTGGGCCAAAACCTGACCAATAAAAGCGTCACCCAATCATAACACTGCCTCAAAAGCACTCTGCATGGGTACTATACATGATGAGTGCATCGCTTTTATGCGCTTTCCTTCATTTCTCTGGAATAGGGTAAATCTTGAACTCATCAAACTTAATGAGCCTCTTCCATTGATCCAGAGTTCCAAAAATGTAAACATTCTTTTCCAACAAGCCTCCGATACAAGAGGTTTTTTGATGGCTACCCAGCTGTTTAGTCCCAGTCCTGTTTTTGATGCATTGTGAGTATTGAAATGCTCTTGCTTACACATCGACATAGCTGTGGATTCTGCTGTCAAGTTTTTAAGTGATCTTTGATTGCAGTTATTTAAGATTTTTTTCCAGACCCCACTTCTTCTATAAAGTTGACGGTTTACCACTATCCTTCCAGCTATCAATAATGTGTTGGGCTGTTCTTCGCAATAATTTGACCCTTCTAAAATATAGCAGCCTCTTTTCCGAGGCTGCCCACTTGCTGGAGAGGAGATGTGGAAGAGTGGACTTTGCTCCATTCTTTATCTTTACAGCCTCGGCCTTGGCAGATGCAGTCTGGACAAGCACTGCTCGGGTGCTCCACCATAACACAACCCCAAACTTTCATCCATTTCCCTGTCTGCAGAATTGGCTATGTTTCCTGCCTACAACTTAAACATTTTCTTACAATGTATGTGTGTGTGTGTTGCAAGATGGTTGGTATGAATGGCAGGTGCATACTAAGGGCGATCTGATTGAAAGCATAATCCTCGAACGATGAAAAGGAGTGCTCTGGCCTTCAACTCCTGCCTCTGCCCGTCGCCTGCGTGCTTGATTCATCAAAGCCTCACAGCCTGCTGCCACACCATTAAGGGATATTGATTTAAATGTGGCCCATTCCCACCTATCTCTTTTATACTTTGCTGCGGTTCACCTGTGCAGTGCTTGTGTTTATTCACTCAGCTTTATGGACCTAAACAAGCCATCACCATCCTCAGCTCAATCGCCTGAACCCTGCTAGCAAGAAATGCTCTCAGCACTTGTAGCCATTCAGTGGACCATTCTAAAGCTGGGTAATACACATAGCCCTATTCATTTATTCTAAAAGTGAATTCTAGAAGATCTGAATGCATAGAGGTTTTGGCCAGTGCAGAAGAAGGCTGATTGTGATACAGTGGGGTGCGAAAGTTTGGGCAGCGTTGTTAAGTTTCCTGATTTACCTTTATAAAGCATTGATTGTTTGGATAAAAAAAATCCGTAAAATACATCATATAGACAAACACAGTGATATTTGACGTGAATTTGAAGTGAAATGAAGTTTTAGATTAGTACATTAGTAGATTTTGAGCAGTGTTTAGGGTCGTTGTCTTGTTGGAGGATCCAGCCCCGGCGCAGCTTCAGCTTAGTCACTGATTCCTGGACATTGGTCTCCAGAATCTGCTGATATTGATTGGAATCCATGCGTCCCTCAACTTTAACAAGATTCCCAGTCCCTGTACTGGCCACACAACCCCACAGCATGATGGAACCACCACCAAATCTTACTGTAGGTAGCAGGTGTTTTTCTTGGAGTGCTGTGTTCTTTTTCCTCCATGCATAACGGCCCTTGTTATGACCAAAAAACTCTATTTTAGGTTCATCAGTCCACAGCACCTTGTCCAAATGTGCTTTAGTATACCTCAAGCGGCTCTGTTTGTGATGTAGGCTTCCTCTGCATCACTCTCCCATACAGCATCTCCTTGTGTAAAGTGCGCCGAATAGTTGAACGATGCACAGTGACTCCATCAGCAGCAAGATCATGTTGTAGGTTTTTGGTGCTGGTCTGTGGGTTGACTCTGACTGTTCTCAACATCCTTCGCTTCTGTTTATTCGAGATTTTTCTTGGTCTGCCACTTCAAGCCTTGACTTGAACTGTGCCTGTGGTCTTCCATTTTCTCACAATGTTTCTCACAGTGGTGACTGAAAGCTGAAATCTCTGAGATAGCTTTCTGTATCCTTCCCCTAAACCATGACGGTGAACAATCTTTGTTTTCAGGTCATTTGAAAGTTGTTTTGAGACTCCTATGCTGCGACTCTTCAGAGAAGATGCAAAGAGGAGAAAAACTTACAATTGCCCCCCTTAAATACCCTTTCTCATAATTGGAGTCACCTGTGTATGGAGGTCAAGGGTCACTAAACTTACCAAACCAAATTTGAGTTCCAATAATTAGTTCTAAAGGTTTTAAAATCAGTAAAATGACAACAGTGCCCAAATGTTTGCACCTGCCTAATTTTGTTTAACCAATTATTACACAATTTCTGTAAATCATATAAACTTCATTTCAGTTCTCAAATATCACGTTGTTTGTCCCCTATATGATATATTCAACAGAATTTTTTTATCCAAACAATCAATGCTTTATAAAGGTAAATCAGGAAAATGAACAAAGCTGCCCAAACTTTTGCACCCCACTGTATGAGTTAACCTATCTGACCTGATCTATGGCAACGAAGCAATGGCTCAGGTGAATTGACCATGAAAAATTCATTTTGCAGTCAAATTTCCACCAAAAAAATAAAAAATTAAGATGACATACATTACTGGCTCTGCTCTGCTGTTTAACCACAGTGGAGGACAAAGAACCATTCAGCTGTGCCAACGTAATAAAACAGTATTACAGCGCTATAGATATTCTCAGCATCTTCCCCGCAACATTCATAGCATTAATATTTGGGCAGCACATGGGAAGATCCCTATGACCTTTTATGACATCCTCTTCCTTTGCCAGCAGGCACGGTCTGCTGTGGGCGCCTCCACCCAATGCCAGCCCCTGACCACTTTCTCTGGCACCAAGTTGGATGATTTTCATATTTTTTTTTAGGCTGGACATTTTTCTTCAGAGCAGTCAATGGAAGCTATTGTGCGGCCACGTCACCCTGTGTTAATTTGGGCTCTAATGTATTTGATAAACAAAGGGGCACTCTTTAGCCTGACAGTCATGACACCCTGATTCTAGCGGGGGCGCCGCGTGGCGCAGGGTTACGCCGTTAATAACCCACTGGCAGCCATCAAAAGCGCTTTAACCATGATCATTATGATAAAGGGCATACACTTAATTACAGGCCTGCTTAATTATAGCTCTGTTGAAGCTCGTTTGTTTGGTAGAATGCTAATTATACCACCGCGCTCTTGGCAAGTCTTCTTTTCAGTCCACCTCTCTCTCTCTCTCTCTCACTCATTCTCTCCCTTTTTCTGCTTCTCCTGCCCTCTCTTTCTGTGAGCCCAACATTTAGGCTTATTTTCATGCAAATTGATATCCGGCAAATGTTTTGTCTCTCTCTTTTCCCCTTCTCCTTTGACGAGTGCACGAGGCACTTTGTTTTTAGAGCCGAACGGCTCTCTTGACAAGACAGCATCAGGCATAATCAAGAGTAATTAACGGAGAAAGGGGGAGGGGAGAGACGGAGGGAGAGGGAGAGGAACTCAAGTACAGTGTCGAATTTTAAATAAAAAAGGCTTTCATCTTGCTTTGTCTGAGCGAGATCTCCAATGGGATTCAAGGATTTTAAATGTTCTGCCATTTTGCACTATTACATAAAGTCAAATGCATTTTCATAGTCTATTGTGTTGTGATGAGCGGTGAAGTGAACATTAGGAAGATGACTTTTTGTGTGATATTGTAGGGTTTTATGTGTTGATTTGCCTCCTTTTGTAATAATATGTTTCTTTTCTTTGTAGCAATTGATGATGTGCCCTTTATGATTTCTGAAAGGTTTGCTCCCAAAGTCAGAGATGTAAGTACCTTTTGAATGCTCTAAAACTCTGAATTACACTAAAAGCACCAGTCATTGTGATTATTTCTCATTATATAGTAAAACTAAAAGTTTCTTAAAATTGCTCAATTTAGTTTAATTATGTTATTCTTACTGTAAAGTGCTATACAAAGTTCACTGATTGCTATGATCTCTCTATAGACCACATGTATTACTTATTCTGAAACAAACTTGTCCACACTACAGTTTTGTTCCCAATGCACATGCTTAGTTAAGCAGTAGTCCACATTCAGTGCTATAACCACAGTTCTACTCCACCAATAGTACAGGGGTCCTTGGTGATGATAAATGAATGTACCCAGACAGAGCTGGCTTAAATCAGGACTTCTAGCTAGAGTCACAGAAAGCTTGCTCTTAGGAGAGGGAGAGAGAGAATGAGAGAGAATGACAGGATTAAAGATCTTAAGCATACTTATGGGGCTACCATGGGGCTACGCACTAATGTTTCTTCTCTGCTCTTAGTTCTTTTTTCATCTAAGGGTTTTTTTCTGCTTTCAATTTCAGACACAGTCAGTCAATTTACTGGGCATTACCATCAAATCCCTGCCAGAGATTGAGGAGGAAGTAAGTAAAGGCTATAACGCATGGGTGGCATGCCCGTCCATGGCCAACAATGCAAAGTGTGCTATCCCAAGTGGGGTAATTAGGGGCTTTACATAGACTAAAGGCCTAGCTAGACTAGTTATAGACAAATATACAGCTATATATACTACCTGTATGCTATATATGGTTATAAATGTCTAAATGTAATATAATTACATGGTTCTGTGGTTAAAGATAACTAGTTTAAAGAGCTGGACTGTTGCTAGGCTCTAAAGCTTGCACTACAATGCTTACAGTGCTTTTAAAATGCCAAAATGCTTTTAAATTGTAAGCAAAGAAAAATAATCCAAATCTGAAATAATTTCTCATCTGAAATTTGCTTTTGGGTCCTAGTGTTTGTCCTATTTGTTGAATCAGGCCTGTTTACTTGTGTTAGTTTATTTTTGCTCTGCAATATGTTTCAATGATAAAGTTGGATGTGTGTTTGTGTGTCTGCTTCCCCATCCCATTTCCTTTTTCTCACCCTCATTAGCGAGTTATCTTTGTATCAGAGCTGCCAGTAGCTGATAGGCTGGTGGACAGTATGTGGTGGATGAACATGTGCAGTTAGTCTTCTCTCCCAGTGCAGTCTGTTTGGGCTCTGTACTGTATCCTGTCATTTTGTAGCAGAATTGCATGAGTAGCTAAACTTTAATGCCTGTCAGATATCCCCATAACAGAGATTTCGAAAGGTATATTAACAGCACTTGTAAAACGGTATGTTTATCACTATAGTTATTGAAAACGAATGTCATGCACTAATATTTAGCAAGTAATCGAATGTCTTAGATGGCACCTGTATCTTCTGTTCACTTAAAGTAGACAAACTACAAAAAATAACAATAAATGAAGGCAATAAATGAAGAAAGATCCAACTATTATGGATTGTCTGTAAGAATGCATGAGAAGTGAATCGATCCTAAGGCATATGATTCTTTAACTACAAGGACCATAATCCAAAGTTTATTATTCGTCTCTATAGAAGTCATTATATGACTAAAAAAGATCCTTGCCAAGCCTATTGTTGGCCAATAAATATTCACCTGGTGAGTGGTAGTGGCTAGCCATCGCGGTACCAAAATGATGGTAACCCTAGTAAAGCTTAAAAATAGTTTGACTATAGGGACATCTTAAACTGAGGTGTGTCCTGTAATTAGCATTACAGGTTACTTTAAACGTAAATCAATCAGTCTGTCTATTTAAAGGGTGAAAAGTTGTTACTGTGCTGTTTGCTATTATAGTGTGTACCGCACTGGACTACAGAAAGCTAATAACAGAGTTGTCTCAGGAGATTACAAATAAAATTATAGACAAAAATCTTAAAGGTAAAGGCTATAAAGCCATCTCCAAGCAGCTTGAAGTTGCTGTTACTACAGCTGCAAATATCATTCCAATGTTTAAGGTCTATGGGACTGTAGTCAACCTCTCCTGACAAAGGGGATTTTTTTATTTCCTGACAGAGAAAAAAATCTGATGACAAATTGAGCAGGTGAAGGGTAACCAAATGTGGACTTAATTGAAGACATCTAAGGAAGAAACCACTGTTGAAAGCAAGTCATAAAAACACAAGACTGGAATTTGCCACAGTGCATTTTGACAAGCCACAAAGCTTCTGGGAGAATGTCCTTTGGACAGATAAGACAAACTGGAGCTTTTTGCTAAGTCATATCAGCGCTAAGTTCACAAATGCAACATAAGGCATAAAAAGAAAAGAACACTGAACATACAGTGAATTATTAGAAGAGGCTCGGTTATGTTTTAGGGCTGCTTTGCTGCATCTGGCACGGGGTGTCTTAAATCTGTGCAATCTGTACAATTGAATCTCAAGACCATCAAGGCAATTTATTGCTAAATTTGCTGCCCAGTGTCAGAAGGGTTGGGTCCTTCAACATGACAATGGCCCAAAAACGCATCTAAAAACATCCAAGAATGGCTAAGAGCAAAGCATAGGACTATTCTGAAGTCGCCTTCTATGAGTCCAGATGTAAATCCTATTGAACATCTGTGGTATGAACTGAAACATGAAGTGTGGAGATGGCACCATGTGGACCTGTGCAGAAGTCTCACTGAGAAGTCTCACTGCTTGATTACGGTGATTGTCGTAAAAGGTTAAGGGTACCATGAATTTTTCCCAGGCCAGTTTCATTAGTTTGTTTTTTAAAATGATTCTGTTGAACCACAATTCAAATGCAATGGTCTGGTTTTCATTAGTTAATTTTCAGTTTTTTTTTTGCTTAAAGTTATTTCAGTGACCATTGTGGGTTTTTCTTTCTTTTAATGGAATGTTAACAACAACAATATCCACATGTGTATTCCAACTGTTATTGCCTTTCAAATGTCTATCTTTTTAAACAAATAGTACTGTATTGCCAACCAGTTAAAATGTAATATTTATGTGAATAAAAAAAGCAGTCAAAAATGAGAAACTCTCCCACAGAATAACTTTTCTCAGCTGACTGAAACACCTTGTTGGAATTCTGTTCCAAAGTGACATCATCTAGTACCAAAATCTACATTGCCTGAACTCTGGCTCAAACTTTACTGCTGAATTGACACTTTTGTACAAATAGCCTGTGCTTTCTCCTCACCTTAGTGTGTCTGGGCTCCAAGGGGTTTTCAAAGCTAGAGGAGGACGTGCAGAATATAGCTAACTCTGATTTCTGTATTATCTGTAACTGCATTAACTGCAGTGGTCCATACAAAAAAGAAAAAGCTTTACTAAGCTAGTGAGGCTACATGCAAAAATTCAAAACACAATAGTTCTGAGATTTGTCAGTCTGCCATGACCATCATGGCGGTCTTGCCTCCTTGTCCTGCCCAGATTGTGATTAGAAGCAGCAGACCCAGCACAAGAGGGTGTGGGGTGGTGGTTAGAGAGGGGCTTGAGGATTCATTAATTACAGCCTAACGGCAGCTCGGCTGATTAAAGAGAGCAGAGATAGTGTAACGGCACAGGGCTTAGTGAAGTTGGCGACAGCGGAAGATTAATGATGAAGCAATGGCTGTCGGCAATGAAGTCAGAGCGTTTGCCCCGATAATTAGAGAGTGCGTGTGGACGTCCACGGCTATTGTGCCTCAGCTGTATCTTGGCCCCAGCAATGTTGTTCTCTCTGCCTCACTCTTGTGCTGTCAGATGCTTGCATTCTAGCCACTCTTCCACTGGCATGGTCACTGAGCACTGTGGAAGATTATACAGCATGAAGCCAAGTAGCAAACTCCATGTATTCATCATGTATGTATTTATCATTTAGCTATGCATCAATCACAAATAGCACATAGAATTGTGTATGTCTTCTAACTGTCAGTGAACTTTTGTAAATTGAGATGAACATTTTCATCATTATTGTACAGGTTGGTTTGTCAATAGCTCAGTGTACAGTATACTTGTGTACAGAATCTGTATGTGTTCAAGTATTAGTCCCTGGATGCTAATTGCTGAAGCTCAGCTCCTGATGCACATTATAACTGACTGACTGCTAATTATATTAAAAAGACATTCATTAAAGAAAGGCATCTGTGACATTAAACATATGCACAAGTAATTGCAGAAAACTGCAGTAATCACCGTCAGGCTTGTAGATAAGGCCATTTTCTAACAGGCATCGCTAAAGCCATTTTTTCCCGAAGACGTTGGTTCCAGCAATTAGGCATTCTTTTCATTTCCCAAATGACTCACAAAACTTGTGGAGATTATAATTGCTTTTAGCCACGCATATCTAATTTGTGTCTTTTTAAGTGTTAATTAGTTAGCGATTTGAGTTGACGTCTTTATGTAGTTTGCACAGCTGAAAAATGTTGTTATTGAAGGCAGGGTAATGATTTTCAGCATGTGTGCACATGTTTGTGTGTGTAAGCGGGTGAGGGCATGCCATGGTTATGTGCTGTAGTGTGAATATAGTGTTGTACGTATGTAATTGTGTGGCATTAAGAATAGGCCACATACAGTCTGAACATTACGTGGTGCCAGTTTAGGTACTAGAAGGGTACAATGCGCATTAAATACAGCTTTGTGTGTTTGGGTCCAGAGTGTAAATAAAACAGTCGCAGCAATAGAGGGAGGGCAAAATTTAAATGGGGGAGGAATTAATGAAGATAACATGTCATGTATTTTCACCTGCACTGAGCAGAAACTGGAAATGAAGCTTTGCTCATCCCGTAGACGGCTGCCCATGTTCCGCATGTCACTGTTCTGTCATGGGCTTGTGTAAAAATGGCAGACAGTGATACATGCTCTCCCTCACAACACTGCCCTGCATTCATCATATTCTCTCTCTCTCTCTCTCTCTCTCTCTCTCTCTCTCTCTCTCTCTCGCACTCACTCTTTTTTTTTTCTTGCATTTTCTTGTTTATTAATTCCTGATGCCATGCATATCTTTTTGTTATAACTATGTGTTGCGTGACATGTTGGTGGAACTTCCAGTTTTGCTTAAGGTAGATGATAGCCTGTTTGTGTGTGTGTGTGTGTGTGTGTGTGTGTGTGTGTGTGTGTGTGTGTGTGTGTGGTCCTGTTCTTGACTGAATTTGTGATGCTTTTGTGGTCCTCCAGCATCACCTAGTGCCAAGAGTGTGAATGACATCTTGCACAGATATTCTTGTTTTTAGTAACTGCTGACTACAATATATATAAACTCTGACAGTATGAATTTAATGCTGCAGTTACAGATTTCAGATAAACAAACTGACCACAAACAAAAGAAAGTGTTCAGTAAGGGTGCTTTGGATAATCTATTTCCTACTAGAAATAACAGAATGGAGCAACCACACAAATATTGTGAATGGTTGATTGTGCTTGATATTTGTACAGAGCAAAACAAAACAAACAAACAAACAAAAAGATTTTGCTCACAATCTTTTCCAGAATGTGATTGTTGGAACCGAAGACTTTTTTAAATTACTTTGTTATTTGTATGTTAAATATATATGTTTTTGGTACTTAATCTATAAAAGTCAGGTTATCCTTGCATAAAATATTTATTAAATCAATACATAAAACATTCCTTTGTATTAAATGATAGGCAGTGGGTATTCATTTTCACAAATACAGTAGATCCAGGGTAGGCAATTATACATTTCCTCACAGCAATTCCAGTACAACAGTAATTCAGATAATGCCCACTAGAGGTCAGTGCAGGAGTAACAGTAATGTCTGCGCTCTTATCTAGTGTTCTGTTGTGTTTTTATGAAAGTCTATGAATATATACCTGCAGGTCATTTGCATTGAGACAAATAACTATGATTCATATGGCTAATTATACCCTGATTTGTATATGTCATTTTAAATGATGTTTTTAAAGGATGAATTTCTGAAGAGGTGGAATTTTAAATATATGGCTCTTCAAAGCACAGTAAATACAACAAGAATAGTAAATATGCATGTAAAAATGATATTTTCTGGTACATATATGCAGACTTGTGAAAATACAAGAAAGTGTAGGACAGAGATCTTTACAACAAAGCTGAACTTAAAGTCTGTTTAACTTTAAACCAGAATTGTTTAAGAATTCAGCTAATCAAATTCAGGTGTTAAAGCGCAGTATCAGTATGTTGCACTTTGAAATAGGTGCATATTAATGTGAATCACAAATGAAATGTCCACACTCGATTTGGTTCCTGCTTTCAAATACACAGAAAAATCGCATACAATGAATAAAAGCCTGAATAGATTGCTTTCTAAATGCAGACATGACTGTGTTTCATATTTATAGACACTTGAGGGCGCTAATGTGCAACACATTCAAATACATGCACACAAGTTTATCTTTTAACTCTCAGTCCTGTTGCCCTTGCAACTGAAACATGACACCAGTTTTTAAATTATCAGCGCCTCAAACTGGACACTGATCTCCTGTCATTTCAGTGCAGTGCTGAAATGACTCTGTATTGTGTTAGTGACTCTGAATTGTTACATTTCAGGGGACAGGAAATTAATAAACAGCAGACATGCTATCAAATAGCACACTGTATCATATTTGAAAAAAATCATATATAATGTAATAAATATTATGAATAAATAAGTGAAGCTTGCTGTGATGTTAAGCAGTATGAACTTTAATACTTGATCTATTACAAGACTGGAAAATTATCATTCTGACACAGATACTGATTAATGTGCTGTAAACTAAACAACCTCATAAATGAAATTAAATGTGACTCATCACATACAGTTACAGTTGTGTAATTCCTCTGTGCAAATAATAAAAAAAAGAAAACAAATCTAAAGTAAAAATGTAATATAATAAAAACGTATTGTAAATATTGAAAATGTAATTAAAACATTCCCTTCTACCCCAGTGATGAGGACCTTGTCTAGGATGAGATTGTACTAGCTGTTGTGCTTAGTGTAGGTAGTAGTTACTGTTACGGAACACCAATAGGAGACTTTTGGATGGACTCCCAATGTTACATTAAACTTCCTGTTGTTATCCAGTAAATGTAATGTCTACCACTATACCCAGTATATATGGCAAATTCAGGGAACTCTGTGAAAGACTCACTGTGTGTTCTCTGCTTGCTGTTTTGCAGTATTCATACTCCTTCAACACTGAGCACAGTGCTGCTGCCTGTCTTTGGACCTAATGGCTCTCTGGGAAATACAGTGAAAAGCTGCTGTATCACTAAGCCAGAATTGACAGCAATGGGAAGATTCACATGCAGCACTATCACATTACATCAGTTCATATGTCTTGCCCTACACTGAATGAATCTTTTCCAAAGTGGGTAAGATTAAACTCCCAAGGAGGGTGTGTGTAGAAAAACATGGTGTACATATATAGTTTACATAGTGTAATGTCATGTTAGCATATGTTGTAATCTACTTAATGTACAACTCCCAGGAAGAAACCTGAAACTGTTATAGAACATATTATTATTTTTACATTATTTGAAACCCCTCTTAAACCCCTTTCTCAGCCATGGTTACTTTAAAGATCTAAGGGTTTTTTTTTGTGGATCCTCAAATAATTATCATAAAACAAGTGTGTATCAGAGTTGTCACAATGCCAGCTGGAATATGCAGTTGTAGTTGTGATTTATAGGTGGTTACAGTAAATATGCAGACACAAACCTTTACATCATGGGGAGTTTGTACATTGTACATTGTTCGCTCTGATACCTATACCTTCACAGGACCAAATTATGATATGATATGTCTTCATTGGTTGTGGAATTAATTCAGATGGATGTGTTTTTAATTAAATGTGTTAAACAAGCGTTTTGTATGTATTATTAAACTTCTTTCACAAAACCTTTTTTTCCTTTTTGTTCCTTCCACATCTAAATACAGCTATTTTTATTAACTTCTAGGAATTACTGTTGAAGCAATTGCTTTCCAGTGCATGGAAACATTAGAGCATCTTAACAGTGTAAGACCTTCTGTAGGGTTTTCATTGTGTGACTTTTGGCTAAAACATGTCAAACTATCATGAAGATAAATTGATAGTTTATTACCACAAGTAGCATAATAGCAGCAGCTTTTAAGCTCACTATCCCAAAAAAAAAAAAATAATAATAATAATAATAATGAAGGGACACAAATTATTACTTACCATATGATGTGTTTCATTGTAATATTTTTTTTAATGCCAGTATAACACAACATCACTTTGCATGTTTTGACATTTTTTTCAAGTAGCTTCTTTAGTTTATGCATTAATGCATTTTTCAAAGAAAAAACTGGAAATCTTGGAAAGGTTGCTACGAGACAACAGTTGTTGAATAGGGCCTCACTTTCCTTATACCTTTAACTGTAATTCTCCTTTAAAATTAAATTTAAATGTCCCACTCCAGAAACTGCATGATTGTATGATTATTTGTGTGTATTAAATATTGTATGCTAATGACCAAGTGACAACACAATACAAAATATACTCTATTATACCAAATAAAATAAGTGTTACAATAATTTAGCTGTGCAACCATATGTTGGAAATCGAAACAAGGCATTTGACAACCAAAGGACAAAAAAAAGTAAATCTACATTGTGTCAGTTCTTATTTACTATAAAATAACAAAATGACAACTGACTTTTTAAAGAGGTGCCCTTTTCACTAAACTCTGTGTGCCATATAAATAGCATAAAGCAATATTAATGTATTTAATTAAAGCCTGTTAAATTTAAACATTATATTATAAGCCAAGTGGGAGTTTCCTTTAAAGAAACATTAGATTGCAACAGGTTAAAATACACTGTATTATTTTGTAATAAATGTAATAATAAACAATGTAATATTGATAAATGAGACAATAAACATTTCTGTAAATGTGCCATTTTAGTTCATTTGGTCTACTTTTAATTATAACCATAATGCTTGGCACAGACATTTAAGGTAGCAATACTTTGCCACAGAAACACAAGATAGAATCTTTCTATTTATAATTGTCAGTCTTGCCCAACACATTGCTGAAATCAGTAGCACACAGCTGTATGACACGTTGATTCTATATGTTAAATGTTCTGTGCAATATTAAAGGGTAACAGCAAAACCTCGCACTTTACAACTGTTTACAAAAATAATCAATAAGCAATCAAAATTGCAATGAGCGCAAGCAGTAATCAACAACATACATCTTATTCTATCATAGTTTATGCTATTGAATGTTTTTGGAAGTTTAATAATCAATTTTGTTTACTCCAAAAATATACGGTAAAGGCATTATTGCATAAATATCAGCTTACCAAGTCTACGCCAAGACCCCACCACTCAAGGCAAAGTTACATTAAAGTGACATTGTTTTATAAATGTGCATACTTCTGTGTTATAACACACGTTTCTTTCAGAAATTGTGGTCTAATCAAATTCATAGGGCCCACAAAGAACCTGAAAGCAGAAACATTTAAAGCACCTCAGTGGCCGCCCACAGCCATACCTAACAACCTTGGCCCTTCAGACTAGCCTCACATGGTTTCACTTTTGTCCTTGCTAGGGCTTTCTGAAGGAGAATATAATGACAATATTCCAAGACCACATCATAAAATCAAAATACAGAAAATGACAAGAACGGTCAGTCCAAGTTCTCTTTAGTTTAAGACTTTAGTGCGTGAGTAGCTGTGTGGTGTGTGTGTGGGTGGATGTTTGCCTAAAGCGAATAGTTAAACTCTTTTTTGTGACGAGAGGAGAAGATGCAGTTTGGCCATTTTAAATTAAAGTTTTAATTTTCCACCGAGGTTATAATTACCCAGCTTGTGTTTTTGGTGTACATCAAAAACGCCTACAAATTAAAAGGGAAGTGTCAAATGTTTGTTTAAACGAAAAGTTCATACTCGCATGCAGCATTTGCCTTTCTTGCACATAGGCGCTAACCAGGTTGTAAACATAAGCACATTGTAATAATGCATTTCCACATGCACATTAGACGTGTTGCTGATTGCCACTGAGTGGTAGCGCAGTCCCACTAGAGCCTGTATGATTTTTGGACCCCTTATATTGCTACCCTATTACATTACAATTAAAGGTTGTTAGAATTGCTAAAAGTATCAAGACAGTCTGTATTAAACCATTACAAAAAGCAGTTTTAAATCATATAGATAGATAGATAGATAGATAGATAGATAGATAGATAGATAGATAGATAGATAGATAGATAGATACTTTATTGATCCCGAAGGAAATTTAGCAGCCAGTAGCGGTTTCACAAAAAACGAACAGCACAGATACACATAATAATACAAAAATATAAAAATAAAACAGTGTTGTGCAGTATGAGAAACCTAAAAGGGATGTTCAGTAACGGCAGCAGTATTACTAACTATTAAGGTATAGGCTATAGAACTATACATACAGCGAGTCACTATCTATGGATATGTTAATATAAATATATAAATATATCTCACTTGGTAAGGAGGCAAGAAATATATACACAGAAGTACAAAACAGGCTGTAGTGCAAAAGTAATAAATAAATGAGCAAGGGACGCAGTTATCAGCAGATAAATGAACAGAATGAATTAACATCATAGACATGATATTTAAGTGGAGTTGAGTGTCCAGGAGTGCAGATGTACAGTATATGTACAGTATATACAGTAAGTGTCAGAGTGTCCAGATGTACAGTATATACAGTAAGTGTCAGAGTGTCCAGATGTACAGTATATACAGTAAAGTGAATAGTGCATAGATGAGTCTCTGATTAAATAAGAGAGTTTAGTGCTCAGCTCTCCTCGTCCCTCTTCCGTTATATATGTTATATGTTATATACATATGTTATATGTAATATATATTTTGTGTTACTGTTATGCCTTCCTTTTCCTTTACCACCAGGAACAATGTGCTTTTTGCCTCTGGCGTGAAAATGTGTCGTGGTGCATAAAGCTGTTTAAATCTGGTGGCTAAGCTAATGCTAATCCATGATGCCACCAAAATCAGTATGGAACAGGATTTGTGTAGTTAGTGGCTCAACATGTAAAGAACTAACTGCTCATCGGAAAACTATTTTTTGGATGTGATTTCTAAAGCTGTAGCATTCTAGAGTGCTGCTATTTGCTACTATAACCATCAAACCACCATTTTGAATCTCAAACCTTAAGATTTGAGGCACTAAATCATATATTTTTTATTTGCATATTTTTCTATATTGGACTGTAAGAACTGTTACATATTTACTTAATGTGTAAAGATGTAGTTTTTACATGTTTACTTAGGATTGTAACTATATGTTAACTAATTCATGTCATTTTATAAACAACACCACTGCATTCTAAAGGATTGTCTGTATTGTTGGCCTTGGGTACAGCACCTATCACATCTTGCCGGCGCATAATAAGTAGCAGTACATTCCTACATACTGCTTAGACACAGTGTGTAGCAGTCACAATCTGGAATTCTAACCTGGAATGGTCTCAAGCTCCTGTCAGGGATGGAAGTTTCTGGATGCCTCTCTCACTCTTTCTTTCTCCTCTTCTCTCTCCATTTCTCTCCCTCTTTGGCCAGGAGGGATGGAGTGGGACAGAGTGAGATGAGAGAAGCTTGTCAGAGCTTGACTGTGTGAGGGGGAAAAGACAAGCTCTCCTGCAATCTCCCAGGCCACTCATCCACTCATCTGCTTCCAATGCAGAAAGGAGCACAGGGAGCCATCCATCGCAGGGTATGTGGGTCCCCCTCTTTTAAACCTCTCATTCAAACACGAGCGCACGGACAACTTGGAAAAACACAGATAGTTGTCCATTACAATAAGTTAAACAATGCAATGATGAGCACAAGACTGTGCAGAGAATGAGCCATGATGTTTTTACAAAGACTTTTGTTAACTCATGGAGTTTATCATGTTTTACTATACGTTTGGATACTCAGTGAGTTATTTAGTTATTTCATTAAAATTATTTTTACATTAGATCTGTATACTGTAAATGTGAAGAATTAGCTGCAAAACCATGCACACAATTATCTTCAATCAAATTTATATCATGACAAAATATCTTGTATAGAGTTCAAAAGTTTGAATTTGTGCATTATATTGATAATTGCTGATAGTTTTTCATTAACAGCAGTCTGAAATGCGTTAAGCTAGAGGGCAGAAGTAAGAGTAAGACTTAAATTTTCAAAATCCTGTGAGGAGTTGTAAAAGCATCATATTGAAATGAAATTGGTGTTGTGTTATTGAAAACACTAATTCCACACTTTTGAAATATATGAACATAAATGCAGTACTGCTTAAACATTCTTGTTTTGTGGAACTGTGAGTGAGATACAGTAATAAATATAACATGTTAAAGAAGGCATTTAATGTAGAGGCTCAGGAGGATTAAAGTTGTCCAAAAGTCCCTTGTGCTCTATTCGCAGATGAAGCATTCTGTAATTATGGAAAAGTAGGAATGGGTAGGAGATCCTATTAAATGCTTATTAATGCTGCTTGCTAATGTTTAGTTGGTGTGTGACATACGTACAGCTCTGTTTACAGCTTCTGTTGTTTTTTTAACTCTGTTCAGTTGGGTCATTTGTCGGAGGGAAGTTTACCATTGCAGTTTTGTTGGGGGTAAAGGCATGAGGGGGTAAAGGCATGTTCTGGTACAGGGGGTTCTTGCGGTGGGAGGGTAAACGAGGGTCTTCATCGCACTTCTTTTTTAACAAGCTCAAACTGGACTCTGGGGGGAGATGGAGATGAAAACCATCACGTCTGGACCTGGCAAAGGGAACTGAGCCATATCAAAGAGCCAGGCGAGTCCTTTCACTCCATGGGGTCTTTTGCGCTCTCTCTCTCCCCTTTACACTCTCTCTCTCTCTCTCTCTCTCTCTCTCTCTCTCTCTCTCTCTCTCCATCAGAATGCCATAGCCATATGAGGCACATTAGAGTAATTGAGGAGCAATGGGACCAGGCGTTAGGTGATCTCTCTTTCTTCTTTTGCTCGCTGTCCTAAGTGTTTGCTCCTCTCTCTCTCTCTTTTGCTCTCTTGCTCTACCTCTTTCTCTCTTTCCCTGAGACTCAAGGGATAAGGAACTCTCTCTAACTTCACTCACTTCTAACTTCCCTCAGATAATTCATCATTTTTCAATACCCTTTTTCTAATAAAACATTTTTGTGCTTATTCTCTTTCCTTTTTTTTCTTACAGGACAGCTACAAGTTAGTGGAACAAAGAGATCAATTAGCTTCTTTCAAGTTAGATCAAAGCAAGGTGGCCCCATGTCCAGACATTTACACAACCTGTACCAATTAAATCAGTAGGGGATGTTGCCCCTTTACCCCAGCATCTATGCACACATGCCATGCAGATAGGTGCCCATACATAAGTATTCAAAAACATATAGAAATTAATGTGATGCCTTAGGATAGAGGATGGGATGTCCATTAGTTAAGATATTAGTTCTGATGCTGTTATATTAAATATAACATGTTTTATGTGTGCTTTTTTCAAGATTTGAATAAAACTGCATGTTAACAAGACTTCAAGGAGAGGGAGAGGGAGGAGGGACGTGGGAGAGGGAAACGTCGAAGTTCAAGCCAGAGACAGGTGCAGTGACCCTGTCCACCTCTGGAGGTGCCACTTGCAGTTTATGGGACATTTATGGTTGGCCAGTGCTTTTTAACATGGCCACCTGGTTGCAATAAGAGCGCAGCTCCTGAGCTCTAGTCCCCCATAGGAAATGCTCGGCAGCTCCCGGGGGATCTGGGCCCTGTTAAGATGTTTATGATGCTGAAAGTGGTCCGAAGGGAAAACACTGACAGGTACAGAGAGGGTTTTTGTAAAAGGAGCTTGTTTTCTTGTTATTCCTAATGCTCCCTCTGAGAGTTGTTTTCCTGAATAAACCCACAGTGAGTGAAGAGCTTGATGCCTGAAGTACTGACTCTAAGTTTGGCATTAATCTTATTAGCATGAATCAAATTGACAGTGTTTGAAGTGTAGTCATTAGCAGAAGTACAGGGACAAAGTAAAATGCATATCTCCTTATTATGTCCCCAGGTTCCAATGCATGTTGGCTTTGGGGAGGGGAAAAACGAATAATAACTGAAAGACATGCCACGCTTGAGTACGCTAGTAAGTCAAAGCCCTTGTGCTGACCTCCAGGTGGAGTGCTCTAATAATATCATTAGAACTGGTAGGTTTCCTGTGCACTGATATATGGCTCTGTCGTCAGAGGTTTGTTTTGTCGTTCTTATGATACTTTTTTCAAACCTTACAAAGACCGATTAATTTGGGGTGTGTTTTGCACTTAGATTTTTCGTCAGATTTGCAGTCAGTAACTTTTTCTTTTTTGTACTATGAAAGTTTTTATAAATGTATTGTACCAGTCAAATTGATGTTTTTCATTGTCTTAAAGACGTGTGATCAGATTTTCCAACTGATGTCACATATGTTTAATGTATCACAATGTTAAATAACACTGATATATTTATATATTTAATTTGTTGCACAAATTATTGTTTCTCTCCTTTTTTTTTTTACAATTTAAAGGCTCTAGTTACTCGTGCATGTCTGTGAATTTTTTTTCAATTTTCATGATGGACAGAGCAAAAGAATTTGTCTGAAATTTCTTAAAAAACATCCCTTTATATAAACCTCGGTTTCAAGAAATCTGTTTTATTCCTCTCTTAAGTTGCAATTTTGTAGTTTAATTACAACTGCATACTTCCATTAGTGATATTTTATACTTTAGTGTATTGACTTTTACTCTAAGCAAAACATTTGTCTAAAAATAAGAAAAAACGCTTTGTAAGTAGCCGTGTCTAAACATTTGACCTGTACTGTACATTTTTAAAAATCATGATATTTTGCTTTCAGTTTTACAGTATATTGTGATTTATCAAATCATTTATATGTATCATATCATATTGCCCAGTTCTTGACAGTTCACAGCCCTAGTAAAAATAAAGTCCTTTATATATCATAGCTAGCTGATGAGAATCCACATCATTTTCAAAAGTATAGTTTAATCACATCAAAATGCTAGCATGTTAATAATATCCCCAATTAAAATAATGAGCATGCAGAGAAAGATGTGGCATTGTCTACCTATGTAACAGCACAGTTGGCATTGCTATGTCTATACAGATGCTTTCAGGTGACATCATACACTATAACATAGGGCATATATCACACATTTAGACATATTGGACATAAGTATTGGGCAGTGATTTAAGAACATCTGCTCTCTGAACCACAGTGAAGGACAATGCTGACGAAATCTCAGCTCTGAAAGTAACAGAATTACACTTAACTGGAGTGAGTTAAAACCATGTTTAGTGTTCAGTCAGAGAATGTTTCCTAGCTAGTACAAATAGATTAGAGTTTAAAACTTGGCATGAGCTCAGACCTTGCCTGAACAAGACCCTGTGTTAATAACAACAATTAAAGGAATGCAGAGTTAAATACAAAATAGAGCATAGATTCACTACCTAGCAATCCCAAACCAGCATTTGTACTTAGAGAAAAGTTAAGCTCAGCAAAACAAAGCATTTAAATATATACATCAATTAATGCTCACTTAAGTGACTTGTAAATAGGTGGGTCTTCACTACACTTTTAGTGTAACGACCACACATGATCTTATAATGTATGATCACAAAGCTAAACATTAATCACAAATATCAGTTTCCTCCTATAATTTACTGATTTATTTTGTGCTTGTCAGTCACATAGACGTAGTAATTTGAACATATGCTATGATGTGATATGATATTAAATTATATTATAAAGCTGGTCTCTAGTCCATATTTTTGTGCTGTGTGGTTTAGGTAAAGTATTTTTACCTAAAGTACAGTTTTTAGAAACAAGTCAATTTGAGAGTTTTTATAGGATACTCTCAGACCCATGGGGCAGCAGATGTAAAGAGCAGAGAGTTTGCTGATGGGGATCTGTAGCACTCTGCCTAATGTTCAGGACAGATTGGAAATGCTAGCTTTTGACAGATGCTGTATAGATCTTTAGCCCCAAATCCAGCCAGCTGAACAACATCTGGCAAGATGGCTATTTGGACACAAAGCAGGCTGAGAAAACACTAGCTCCAAAGTGTGTTCATCTCTTTATTTATAACCCTGGACTGGACCATTTTGGAATGTCCGGCAATGCTGTGGCATTGTCATTGTTGTGTAGTAATCTTAAATTTTGATTTCTTTTGCTACTTCATTTTTTGTTTATTTATTTGTTTCCCCAAACAACGGCCATTGGATTAAAAACTGACCATGAGCAATAGAGCATAATCTCTGTTGATGATCATTAGCAATATGAGCATGTAATATTGATTTGTAACAGTGGTAGCACACACCACAGACAAAAGCATGACTAACCAGCTATGCATGTTTATCCCATCATGCGGTTTTTGTTGATAGCTGTGAGTGGGCATCCTCCAGAGATGTTAAATCCTCTGCAATCTTCACCATGGTACATGAGTCATAATTACACACCAATCATGGGTTTTCAAATCCCATTTGCTTTTGTCACGCCTCAGACTCTCTAAATCTACTTAGAACATCTCCCTGCGTTTCAAGCCACAATGCTCGGCGAACGCTTGTAATTTGAAAAGCTCTGGCTGAATTTATGTGTCCCACAAAAGAGAAATGTCCTGAACACATATCACACAAAGCACATATCCTAAAATCAGAGACTCAGAGGCCCCACTAGGCCTCTGTCAAAGGATGAATAAATCAGTACAGAGAGGAATCACACAAATAAGACAAACATCTGCTGAAAAGCATTGTAAATCTGAGTCTCGGGTTTGGAAGCCTTACCATTACTGCTGTTGTCCTATGAGAAATTTTAATCCCAACAAAAGCCAGCTCTCCATCTGCTTCCTAAATAATGGTATACAACAAAGTCTACTTAAACCAACCAGAACAGTATAAAAGGCACAATATATTTGTATAGTGATGAAGTTCCCTGAGTGAGGTCAGCACTGTAGAGCTATGGACCATTGGAGATTTGATCTTGGTGGCTGCTTTCTTCTTAAAAAAGTCTTAAAAAAGTTTTTCTGTGTGACATGTTCCACACTTTCATTTTGAACCCAGAGCAGATCAAGCAATATTTGATCTGCTCTCGATTCTAACCTTTAATAAGGGAAAGCTGAATAAAAACAAGCAAAACATTTCTTTATAGTTACGAAGATGGTGGAATATAGGAAGAAACAAGAAACAACAACATTGACCTTAGCAAGCGGTTAGTTTCAAACTCAGCTTATAAACTTTTTATAGCATTTTATTTATAGCATAACATGAATAATTATATTTTTGTGATTTTTTTGACAAGGCACTAAGTCTGAAATGCATTAACCAGTTCAAAATGAACACCAGCATCAGGATTAAGTGGCAAATAATTAAGGAAAACCTTTGTTTAATTATTGTTTAAAAACTAATTATAAAGGAGTTCTGTATTTGTTCTAATTGAGGATGATCAAACAGCTTCCAGTTATTAGAGGCCATTGATCTTCGTGTGGCTAGCTGTGAAGCTACTAGCTAACTCTCCATAACAGCCAGCTAACTGTGTACTAGAAACTGTCTTTTAGATATACTTTATAAATGACCAGATTCTAAATTAATGACTAAGTAACAGTGGGTTTGTAAACAGTTATGCAGCCTGAGACTTAAAGAATGAGAGTTCGGAAGATTTTTTCCTATATAGTACTATATATAAACCTTTGTGTGCAAAAATGTAGACTTAAAGCACTGATACAGGTATTTTGTTTTTCATTTATATGTTGCAATGGAATACAACAACATTAGGTTAAAACAGTAGCTGGCTGTTAAAGCAAGTTAAAATAGAACTGCATGAATTACATTACTTTTATAAAAGCCTTGAATCTAAAGGTCTCAGTCAAACGTCTTAGTCCCAGTCATAATTTGTTAGATGCTAACCTTTTTCCTAATCTTGAAGTGGCTAAACCATTAGTTAGCTAACCTAAACTGAACAGTGACTGTGGCTCCCCATCTTTTTCTCTCCTTGTCTCTAGGGTGATTTATCACAGTAAGGAATTTAATCTTATGCAAGGAATTTTTTAATCTTCATGTTTTTTGAGATTCTTTAGCAACAATCATTTCAGTTTATTCTATTGTACCAGGTGTGAATTTGAGTTTGTGGTGTGTTTGTTGTTGGTAACTGGAGTCAGCAGTGTTATTTAGTATGTATGTTTTTGAAAAGTATAGTTATACTCCTTATATTAATGTTTAACTCATGCACTGACTGGAGGTCATGAAAAAATTATTGCTAAAAATAAGTAAGGCAAAAGTGTATTTATGCTGAATATGTTATTCATGTAGAAAAAAATTTACACATTTCGATTCAAGTAAATAGAATACATCGGTATATAAAAAGTCAAGAACTAGAGCTTCCTGCCCTATTTGTGATATATATATATTCACGAATAGGGCAGGAAGCTCTTTATTGCATATACACAGGATAATGGCCAGTGTGCCTGCTGACTGGAGCATAAGGCTGTGTGTTGGCAAGAATCTGGCCATACAATGTGTACTATGATACAGAAGTTATAATTAATTTGCGATATATTGCAATTTATATATATATGTTATTTTATACTTGCAGGGACATGACCCACTACTACTTTTTTATATACATATTTATATTTCACTTTGATTTTCAGGGTGTTATTGAATTCAACCCTCTGAAGGGTGAAATCATTTTCATTTCCATCAAACGATGTCCTTTCGGTCCTAACACAGTCAGAACATCAAATCAAGGCAATTAATCCTAAAACCGGCAAGTGACAGATATCAACCACAAGGTGGCGACATTTACAGTCATTATGAAGGAGCGTCTGTACTGGGGAGTACCGTTTCCGTGACTTCAAATCCAGTCTAGACATTATTATAACCCTGAGCTCAAGGTATACCAGAGTTTGTATTGTTGCATAACGTTCAAATCACATGTATCTAGAGTATCTAGAATAGAAAAAGATAAAGGGGAGAATAGCTAACACCGTCTAAATAAATGTTAACATTGGATTAAATAAAAACATGAAAAAAATCTTTGTCCAGTAAAAATAAATATATTATTATTGCCTTTACAGTAAAGAATTAAAGTACACTCCTCCGTGATGATGACTGTTATGAAAGTGCTATGACCTGCTGAAGACTAATGCTGAAGACTGAGAGAGAGAGAGACAGAAAGATAAAGAGAGAAAGAGAAATAGACTACAGGGCCTCTATGCTGTTTGAAAGAAATCGCTGGAGGAGAGCAGAGGTTCAGAAGCGTTCATTTAAATATCTAAGCGGATTCAGACATCAAAGTGCAGTTTACTGTATGTCTTTGTGAGCCGCTGCCATTAATACGGCTTTGCTTTCTTCTCCAGGACGTGTTCAACGCACTTAAGTCTTAACTTGTCAGTTTCCACAAATTGCATTCCGATCACAACTTGTCAGTTTCCCAGGTTACATTCCTTAGACAGTTATTTGGTATTCCTATAACCGAACCATCTACACGTATGTATATCAATAAATAACCAAATCGGTAATAATCCAGTAATAACACAGTTCGGACCTGAAACCGCCGTACATGATGACTGAAGATTCAGGATACGCTACTTATTCCAACTTTACTGTAACTTTACTGTAAAACTAAATAAGAATTAATATATATATAAAATTAATAATTCTCCCATTGGTTTAATGGTAACTACTTCTATAGACGTGGAGATGTAGTTTTCATTATTTGTGCTAAATGCAGACTCGTTAACAGTAAACCTGTGTAAAACTATAGTAAAATAGACGCCGTTTAAGAGCGAAGTTTGTTGTATCACATAGGCATCATTAAAATAACAAAACAGTCGCTGCCAGAAAAGAACTAATTCTGCTTAATGATCTTATTTATAATAAGTAAGTGTACGAGGCTAAAACTGGAGTATTCTTAGAGTTTGGATTTCTGATCGGCTTCAGGGTTTGGAGAGCATCGTTAGAGTGCATTTGTGTGTGTGTGTTTGTGTGTGTGTGTGTGTGTGTGCGCGCGAGTGTGCGTGTGTGCGTGTGTGGACTCATTGCAATTCAGCTCTTCTGATTAAACTAGTCTATCAAAGCGCTTTTTTGAGAAGAACTGATTGAGCCTGATATTATTGAGCTGTAGAATTTATTGAGCGCTCTGTGTGAAGTTCAGAAGGATGCTTGAACAGAAAGGATGGGTGCAGTGGCTTCGTGGAAGTGACGCGTCTTAGTATTCTGATTAAATAATAATAATAATAATAATAATAATAATAATAATAATAATAATAATAATAATATAGTGAGTGTGAGTGGGCCACTTAGAGTAAAGCTGTTTTAAGCGCTTTAACTCTCGATTATAAATAAATTTTAATTCAGAAACCTACACATATTGTTAACGGATAGATCAGAAATATCAAGCGAGATCGAAGACTTCTGCGCGGAAGGAGAAGGTAACGTGCCTTTAAAACCCATTTAAGCTCCATAGTTAGAAACCTTAAGGCCGCTGTTATACTTTTGAGGGCATGTTTGCACAGTCAGCACAGGGACTAAAATGTAACTGCTGAGGAACCTTTTTCTGACCCTCTATTGTAATCTATTCTGTCCATCACTGTACGGTTCGTTACAAAATGCAATTATTACGGTAGACATGATACAAAGGCCTACACCCTCTATAAAGATTTGCTCGAGTAGTTTGGCTTAATTTTATGTGTGCATTGTTTGTTTAGTACTTCGACGGTTTAGTTAATAATACGTAACGATTTAAGATCACTTTACTACCTACCAACGTGTATTTATTTTTATGCGGCGTTGTTTTCATTTATGTTACTTAGTTTGTTTGTTTAACTGCTTACTTACTATATATATATTGCATATAATGTTCTCTTGTTGAAAAAAAAATGAAATTGTAATTGTGCACATGCAATTTTCTTACCTTGCGCACAGTAATCCGGCTTCTTAAAATACAACATTAAAGCTGCCCCACTGTGGCAAAACTGCACATTTAAACCCGCACTGAGCTTAAATTAGCTTTAACTCTCTCTCTCTTTTTTTCTCTTTCTCTCTCACTCACACACAACACTGTCAGTGGTGCACGTGCCACACACCTGCGGCTTCTAGGTGCCTCATTTAGCAAAGGGCGCCAGGGGTGGGTGTGGGAAGGAGCATACAACTAATGAGGGAAAAAAGGTTTCTCTCAAAACATTTCTTCTTTAGGAATGTGTGTCTGTGATTAGTTTTGCTCGAGCACGTAGAACGTCTGAGCGACCAGCTACGCCACTGCTGTTTTCACGTTTAGGGACAAAAGAGCGCTGCGCCACAAAGTGTCACATATGACGAAACCTCGGTCTTTATTGTTTTAGGGACCCTCTAAACATCGGGAGGCGTTCGCTTTGATTGGTTTTATGCTTATCCAGTGAGGTCTGCCTTTATGAAACACTTCGTAAAGCAGCGACACTCAGTTCCAAAACCCAGGCCAAAGCCTCTCTGCACAACACATCCGCTGTTCTTTTGCTATGGGTTCTGACAATCTCCCTGTTTTACTTCTTTCCTGGCACCTAACGGGTCATTTTAGTTAAGAAAACCACCAGCTCGACCTTTAGGTTTAAGTGTTTGGAGAGCCACAGTGGTTTGTGACCACTTGTGGCAGTGGGCTCTGATGCGAGTATGTAAGGTACAGTAGTCTTGCTGTAGGCGTGCTGAATGTATTCGTTTGCTGTGATAACCACCATTACTAGTCTAATGCTCAGTCCGTCACTTTCTGGTGAAACACTTGCAGCGCTCGCGCTTTCTTGTTTCTTAGGTGACAGTTCATGTTTGTACCGCTTGAGGGCGTCTTGTCCAAACGCAGCATTGTTAGTAGATTATGGAGCGCAAAGGGCGCTCTTCACATGCACTACACAGGAGAGGAAGCGAATCCATGACAGCGAGGTAACGCAGCTCTCTATTCACATAACACTGCCAGACGTGGTTTTATAATATTAATGCTTAACTGTTTTGTTAGTCTTTTATGAGCTATGCCTTAGGTTCATGATCGACTAGGTGTCCTATAATTTTGCAAACCTTTGCAAACACTATTATTATTATTATTATTATTATTATTATTATTATTATTATTATTATTATTATTATTATTACTATTGTTATTATTATTATTATTGTTGTTGTTGTTGTTGTCGTCGTCGTAACAGTCCATGTATTATTATTAATAATAATAGCAATAGTAAACGTTCCAACAACAACAACAACAACAACAGCAACAACAACAACAACAACAATAATAATAATAATAATAATAATAATAATAATAATAATAATAATAATAATATAAGAAGAAGAAGAAGAAGAAGAAGAAGAAGAAGAAGAATGTTTCTTTTTTGCACTTCGGTTTGTGTGAAAAAAATATATTACTAAATATTAAATTGCTCGGTGACGTCCTGATTCTTGAATTAAAAGGCACGTGCATCGTCCTCTCTTATTAACTATGCTTTTTATTTTTTAGGCCTGTATTAGCCTATTGTACTCTTCGTGAGAAAACCGTAATAACTGTATAGAAACGTTTATAATATGCAAGAAATGAATGTAGAATTTCAGTGCTACAGACTGTTCCGTTTCTGCTGCAGTAAAATGCAGGCGGGCAGCTGCGCGCTTCCAAAAAACACACGTTAATGCAATAAACGACAGAAGCGCCCTCAACTCCTTTAAGCTTATGCAAATACTGAACGCAGCGCTCTCACTGCTCTCCAGTTCCGCACGATGACAGGTTGGGATTGGTTTGATGCCGACTTTATTTGCCTTTTTAATGTTTTACCCCCTGGATTAAAATACCGAGCGATAAATAACGCCGTCTAATTAATCTAGAGGAGGACTCCACTCTCTCTGTCTCTGCACACCTTCTCTTCATTTCAGGCTTGATTCTGGCAAACCCCGCTCTGAGCTGGAGAACCGGGTTTTACTGAGGCTATTGCATTATCAGCCGAGCTTTTGAGAGGAGAAACGCTTTTAGACTTTAATGGGTGGGACACAGCAGCGAGTTTTTTACTTTCTTGTTTTAATGAAGTTGAAGGGTGTGTGTCCTAATGAAGGCGCGTGGGTGTCTGGGATAGTAGCGTGAAGGCTGAAAAAGAGCTTAAGGTGCAGAATCCCAACCGCAGAGCAGAATCGGCGATGCTCTTGACATTCAGCACCTCCGGAGCACACATGAGTGCGCGTACTCGTTGTAGGCCCAGGGTATTGCCGACGCAAGGTCGAAGTGATACTGTCATTTTGTGCTGTGGACCAGCTATAATTACAGTAAGATGCGCGCGCAGTTGGTTGGAGAGAGTGTTGTTACAAAAGAACGAGCTCAACAGTTCCTCGTTATCTCAAATAATTGAGGAGGTGGTGTTACGTAAAGAGGTAAAGAGCTATCCCCCACACCACCCCGCATAAAGGCTCTCGAGTCAGTGAATCTGAGCAGCAGCCAAAGACACGTGAAATTAATAAAAGCTCGGAGCAGAGAGTAATCTCCGAGGTTCTCAACGCAATCGGTCCACCATATGGACCCCAACCATTAGTACAGTCTATATAAAGGATGAAACGGTGCACTTAAGCATTTCCAACACTGGATATTTTTTGTTTCTTTATATTTACAACCGCGCTTTTCCCTATCACATCTAAAAGGAATGACGCCGGTATAAACATATCAGTAAATAAAGGTACGCTTTTGTCTTATGCAGCAACAATGAAACAATGTCACCAACAGTCAACAGCAATTCCCATTAGAAATGAGTTACAGAGAATGATGACGAACTAATGATAGCGTAGCGTTTACCCTACTGAATCTAGCTTCTTGATTTTCTTCTTATTGTTTTATTTTCCATTAATTCGTAAATTACCTTTAAATAGGCTACATTCACGCTGTCTCGCAAATCTCGCTCCTCGTTTTTTTTCATTTTATTATTATTATTTTTTAATCTGTACCTGCTATATTTGATTGGACTGACTTAGCCCCCCGCACTCCAGCCCCCCTTTCCTCTAGTTCTCTCTGCCCTGTTCTTATCTGCCCTGATCGCCAGGTGGATCAGCCACACGGGTCAGAAGGTCCAAGTCTTCGTGATGGACATACAAGCTGAAAAACTGAACGCGGCGCGGCCACGATGCTCCACTGACTCATTTCAAAGCTCAAAGCTTTACAGAACACACAGCAGCGAGCCTGCCCAGCGAAAGGCTACACGCGTCTAATTCTGCTTTTAACCCGTTTTCTGCATGTAATAATACGAATAAAAATAATAAAAATAATAATAATAATAATAATAATAATAATAGGTTCGATGTGTTCTCGGTAATCCCTTTATTTTATTTAGTGTCTTAGTCTAGTCTTTTATTCCGCTGGCTGTGCTACGCGTTAGTCTGTGGTGAGCTTTACGAGTAAATATATTATTCTTTGGTTTAGCGTGAATAAATGCAGATAATGGTCCGTAATGCTGTATTTCCTTTCTAAGTAGTCCTGTCATTATTAAGCACGTCTTTAACAACTACACAACGTGTACAAGCAGCTCTCTAAATATCCACATTCACCCAATACTGATTAAAACGCCTCTGTAACAGTTACCTGTCTCCACTTCAAACAACTTTGCCCTTTCTGTGTATCATTCTTTCTTTCGTTCATTAATTTTACTCATTTATTTAATTTATTTCTTATTCATTTATTTTTCTGTCTTTCTTATGCTTATGTTTTTCTCTTTCTTTCTTTCTTTCTTTGTTTCTTTCCTTCTTTCTGTCTTTCTTCATTTTGGTCCTTTGCGCGCTTCTATTCTATTCATACTTGTATACGTATTTCTTTCTTACATCCTTTTCATCTTTCGTGTGTTCGTTCGTTCTCTCTGCCGCGGTACTCTTCAATCAGCTGCTTTTTCCCTCTTTTTCCCGTTTCATCTCCTGGTTTCTCTTCTCTCTTCTCATATGGACCGTGGCTCGTGCTCTCAGTGTTGAGGACAGCAGCTCTGCACCAATAGCAGCCTCTCGGCGCGCAGAAGTAAAGGCGGGCAGAAAGAGGAGGAGGAGGAGGAGGCATTTACCTCAGCTCGTCTCAGGCTTAGGACTTTCGTGAACGCCGCGGATCTCAATGGCACACTCATTTAACACTTAACGCCGTGACATCTCAGTCACACTGCTTTGGATTTTACTCGTTTCTTCCTGTTTTGGTGCGTCGACGCCGCTCGTGTGTCTGCGCTAAGAGGGAGGACCCTGCTCTGCTGTTTAGAACCGGATACAAACTTTTTTGCTGTGCAAAAACAACAACAACAACAAAACCGACAACAGTCGGAGTCGCTCCCTCCTCATTAGCAGGTGATTGATCAACTTCTGCATCTCTGTCTCTCTCTCGCCGAGCCTCTGTGTCAAAACGCGTCAATGCTTTTGATGAAGCACACAGCCCTTCAGCATTGCCCGTGACAGCCATAGTGATAAGTTTGTAAAGTGGGCCGTTTAGCTTCATAGCGATTTTGTTCGTGTGCTGTGAGCTTATGTTTATGGGCTGTACTGTTGCCATCTGAAGCGACACCATGGCTGACGAAAAAAAAATTATTATGGATATTGCAACAGGTCCTGAGTCCCTGCAGCGGCGCCTCTGCGCGGGAAAAGGCTCGCGGTGTTCAAACATGTTGGACGGAATCAAAATCGAAGACCATCCGCTGCGGACAGGCCAGGCTGCTCTCGGAGTCATGCTGGGTAAGTAGCCTCTGAGGGGCTGGAAGCGGTTCGACATAGTTAGCGTCTATTCACAAGTACACGTGCACGCGCTGTTTTGAGCTAATGCACAGTACAGAGGTGAGATCTTTTCGACGAGGTTTGACATTGCTGCACAGTCATGACTGAGAAAACTATTTCAGTGCACCAAATGCATTATGCATTACCTTTATGTCATTAAGGAGATG
The DNA here is from genome assembly GCA_024036415.1 of Prochilodus magdalenae. Classification (NCBI taxonomy): domain Eukaryota; kingdom Metazoa; phylum Chordata; class Actinopteri; order Characiformes; family Prochilodontidae; genus Prochilodus; species Prochilodus magdalenae. The sequence continues at coordinate 1,643,890 of JAMWET010007157.1, read as the reverse complement.
TCCGAGTAGTTGTCTCTGGGGAATTGCGGACGTCCATCAAGCTGACCAAAGTGCAAATGCCAAAGTTTGTGGAATCTGAAGTGTACCTATAGCCTTTAGTTTTTTAGGTTTAGTGTTTTTAGCTGTATTTGCATAAATCACTGAGAAATTTTTCATGATGTCGTTTTAAAGTTAGTTTTTTTTTCTATTTTTGATTTCCAACAGTGATATATGTATATATATATATATACCTGCCTGACATGAGATATGTGTTCGCAGGGCCTGAATGCCATCATCATCACCAGGCGATGTGTGAGGGCTGCCAGCGACCCATATCTGACCGTTTCCTCATGCGCGTGAACGAGGCCTCGTGGCATGAGGAGTGTCTGCAGTGCGCTGTGTGTCAGCAGCCGCTCACCACCAGCTGCTATCTGCGCGAGAGGAAACTCTACTGCAAACACGACTACCAACAGTAAGAGCATGGCTCCGTCTCAATCTTTACACGTCCACCCACTACTGTGCGCCGGTGTGTGCTTTCAGTCCACTGTGGAGCGACTGGCCCTGTTTTAAAACCGCTCAAATGTAAATGTTCGTTTCCCTAAGAGGCGACATCTTTGAAAAAGTTGAGGCTTAACCAGATTAATGGTATATGATATGTAAGTATTTGTAAGTATAATGTTAGCGTCTCTATCAATTTATAAGTGTCTAGTTTCGTGGGTTTAATTCAGGCATTTGAAGAGCAGGCGTGTGGCCGTATGTTTCGGGCTAATTGAGTAGGTAGGCCTCGCTCTGTTCGCTTCTCTTTTGCTTTTCGTTGTTCGCTGCTTTTGGTGCGCCTTTAGTTCGAGTGTTTGGCCATCTATCATCGAGTTGGTCAGCAATGGTCAGTGGGCTACAGGGGCCCATTGCGCCCACAGAGAGCCGTTAATTCTGTAGGACAGATCGTACCCTTCCAAATTGTGGCTAAAAATGATTAAAACCAACATTGATTATGTGTTGCAGCAGTTACAGGCCGACTGTATTGATCTGTAAGTTTCTGTAAGTGATGTGTCTTTTCTCAGAAACTCGTCTGTAATATTTCTTGTTTAACTGCATATCACACCGTTCAAAGGGCGGTTTTAGTGACAGATAACTAATACGCAGGTAAATGTCATGAACCTGTATTTTGCTGTAGTGCTGGTCGCTGTAGCCCTGTACAGCGATATGAGCGGCGTACTCCCTTTCACTGAACTGATGTGAACGGAGAGCAGAATTGTGTGATATTCTCATTCACCATTTACGCAACTGACAAGGCTTTTTTTGTGAGAGGATTTAAATGCTCTCAGGTTTATAACCGCCTTAGCAAACAACGCAGCAGTCTGCGGGGTTTTACACTCAGCCGCTCTCCCAGCATGCCTGAGCTAAGCGTGTGCTGTTAGATGAGAGAATGAGAATTCCAGCCGAAGTTCTCAAGATGCCAACAGGCCAGAGGCAGAGCAGCAGTACTCACCATTGGCCAAGATAATCTACATTTTAACTAAACTGGCAAAGGTCACGGTTAAGGACAAGCTTTGGCTTAGTTTAGAAAAATATTATAAATATTATAAAAATATTACACTGATGTACATGTGTGCATGTTACATTTGTTGTTGTTTATACGTCCAAACCCGTTTATAGACCTTCAGCCATTATTTATTTCGATTTTAAAAGCACTCGTTACGCGAGTCACCTAAATTATATAGCATGTGCAGTTTCTTGGAGGTTCTGAATGCTTTAGTGATGCTCACAGTGCTTTTTCCTGCTTTGTCTACACATATCGCGCGTTCAGCGACGGTCCAAGCCGCGTTCTGCGCTCAGTTTCCAACAGGCCGTGCGTCTGAGCTTACCTCTACACACACTCCTTTCTCATCTCGCGCCGACCCATTTGTTGATTTGATCCGCACTGATGGCGTACTTAGAGATGTAATTGGCACCTTTTGGACTTTTATGACATTCATTTAGGTAGTAGTTGTCAGCGCGCGCGGAACGCCTGTGGCTCAGGGCGGAAAGCTTGCGGCCGTTCGGCTGGATCTCTGCCTAATCACATCCCAGCATCAATTGATTCATGCACTGTAATCATTAGAGGCATAAATCACAATAGCGGCGGAGCTTCATATTCACACCTCTCCTCTCCGCCTGCTAGCTCCAACAGGAGCTTCACTCGCAGATTTACGGCTTGTTTTGAACCCCAAATTGCAGCACCTTACACTAAAATAGCGCAATTCAATTTATGCACTGACTTTACTGGCACACATGGCGTAAACATGAATACTGTAATAATTAATACTACTACTACTACTAATAATAATAATAGTAACAACAACAACTACTACAACAACACAACAATAACAACAACAACATAAATAATAATAATAATAACATTATTATTATTATTATTATTATTATTATTATTATTATTATTTATGTTGTTGTTATTTATTTATTGTCGCACGTCAATTAATATTTCACTTCATAGATCCGGCTGGTGATTAAATGTTTGATTAATTCACTTTCTAATTAATTTCATATTTGGACGGCTAAAGTGGAAAAGCATAAATAAAACAAGCTATTTTTTTAGTTTGATTAAATCATTTAATTTCCTAAACACAAGAGGGGAAAACACAACTTAGAAATTCCTGAGCAAAGGGGAGCAAAAGAACCGCAAAAAAAAAAAAAAAAAAAAAAAAGGATCGATAATAAAACAGATTCAGTCCATGAAGGTTTCATGTTAAATAATCTGGGTTAAAAAGACTCTGACCTGACAACCTTTCTGAAAGTTGCCATCATTATGTAGCTCAATTTCCCCCTCACTTTTCCCGAAATATTCAAGACGTTGTTTAGTATTTCTTATTTACTGCTAATTCAGTTGTAATTTCTGTGCATATACTTTAATAGTTTCAGTTTTTAGGTAATTATTAAAATATTGAAACAATACTAAATCAAGAACTCTGACTTCACTGGTTACTACTGATTTACTGAGAAACAGCAGTAATGCTGACCAGTCTCAGTGCTGGTTGTTTTAGCTATAGCTGCTAATGTATAGGTAATTTGTTCTTTGATCATGTTTTTTCTATAATCTTTATTCATTCCATAATTATTCTGATGCATGATTATAGCATGCATAACACGATTGACATTTTATAAAACATTTTTCAGTTTTACCCAACACTCTTCTTTTTCCTTCAAAACACAGCATCAGTTGATTGTTCTTGCTGTTGGTAGCTTGACCTGGGCTTGCTGTTTTGGTCCAGAAGCAATTTTGCTAGGTAAGAAGTTCGGGTGTGTTCCCTGGTGTGCTGATGGGTGTTTTTTAACACAGAGGAGTGTCCTCCTGCCATGTGTTGTTTTTTTAATTAGGCCTGCACGGCATGTGGGACGTGGCGTTAGAGCTGACAAGGATATATTTGTGCGTCTTGTCTTTGTGCGTTTCTTGATTTACCAAGAGCTGTGGATCCTCCTGACTCCATAGATATAACCAACCTTTACCTCAAGATGCTTTTGCATCCCTATGCTGTCATGCTGAAATGTCCCCTTTACCATTATGTGCTAATTAAATATTTGTTTAAATCTGCAATACTAAATATCAAGATAAGAAAAAGATATGTTCTTTGGTGGATGCCATAGAAGTTCCATATTTGGTGCCCACCAGAAGCAAATGAAATGTGTGGGTCATTTAAATGTCCCATAGTGGTTAAATGTTTCTCCTAGAACTGCACATCCATGGCAGAACACTTTTAGCAACTTTCAAATTCAAGTGTGGCCATAATGTTGCTGAAGGTTTGAATGGAGTACAGCAGCAGGTATTTTCAGTCCTACTACCCAAGCCAGAAGGAAAGAGGAAGAGTGACGAGCAATGGCTTAGTAAGAGTAAGGATTTGACATCAGTAGTAATGCACAGACTGAAATGAGTGCGTTGGTGTTGCTGCTTAGGCTCAGCTCCGGTTGTGGGTTAGCACCTCACGGAGCTGTGCTCCAGACCACGGGCTGAGGCTCGGCCTGTTCCTCTGCACGGAAATATTAGGTTCTGTGTCAACATTAGCCCAGTCTGTCCCAGCAGCATTAAAATGATGCAATGCTCTGTCATCCCGCGACTAGTGCGCCTTAATGCTTTGACCTGACCGGATGTTATTTTGACAGGGGGTTGGGGTGCTGGATGGTGTTCTCTTATGTGCACCTACATTGTAAAATAGAGGTTTCTCTGTGGCTGACTCCTACAACAATTATTGTCTGTTCCTCTACTCCCATTTGCTGGCACTGATCTTTTTTTGCGTTTGTCAAGGTAAAACATTTTGGTGTTTAACATAGCAGCTACACATGTTAAAGCACTTTGCACACAGATAATTTTTTTACTATTAAGCACCATACTGGTTGTTTTTAATATTGCACTAGGTGCTCCAATAAGGATTAAGTATGCATTAAGCACAAGCACAAGCTCTTCTGCAGGCATTTAGCTTACTGTTCATACAACCACCTTAATGCTGATCTTTTAAAAATCTTTTTGGATAACCATCTACAGCAGTATTACTGTGGATACCTTCCAGGAGGTTTTCTCAGAAGATACTGTAGAATGTGCAGGCTATCACTTAAGTGAGTCTCAACATATACTGGCTCGAACACTAGCTCTAACTAGTCCTGTGCTGATATCTTGGAATCCAGCATGTGTCTGTTGCGCTTTGGCTTTTTACAAGGACACTGGAAAGATCTTGCACTGGGATGCCAAATGATGCCAAGACTGTGAAGGCTGGCTGGGACTGGCTCTAGAGCCCTCCTTATACATTGTACCAGCACATGCTCTCTCTCTCTCTCTTTCTCTCTCTGTTCCTCTCACTCTCTCTCACTGGCTCTCCCCATATTGTAATGAGATTAGACCAGCAGTAGTATAGACTAGTCTGAGTGGCAGAGATCAGCCATGTATCCCGGGCTGTGTTAGTAAGCTCTCGGCTGCTTTGTGTTGAATAGAGGGTCTGGCGGAAGCTGTGCTCTAATCCCTTTATTCGTTTCAGGGGGAGAAAAGAAAGGCTCGAATGGGGTGGAACTAGGAATGACACTAGCCAAGTGAGCATGAGAGATCTTATGAGACACACACACAGACACACACCACCATATCACATTTGCTCATAGAAACCTACGTAGTTTTTTGACAAAAAATGCAGTGCAGTGTACTTTTAAGTGCTTTTACGCATATATAAACCAAAATGTATGGACAATCCCTGTCTCAACACTGCTGGTGCATTATACAAATGAAAAGTTTGCAACTCTACGCAAACTATGCAATTTATATTCTGCTTCATTACTGTTTACATTTCACATGTCACAGATTAAGGTAATTAATACAAAGTCGGCCTTCATCATCACCATGTGAGTATATGTGTTTGTCCACATCTAAACAGCTTGGGAGGAGCAGTGGACCTCACTGCAATGAATAAGCTTCTTCAGCTCCTAGAGGAGACCCTACTGCTGGCTTTTGTGCCTACTCAGTCCTCCTCCTCCTGGGCTTAGTCTCTACTGTGCTGCACCCACTCTGTGGTGGAGGTAATCTGTCTTCAGCTGGAGCTCCCTACTGCTCTATTTACTTATTCAACTGGTTGGAAGTCTGTTAGACTGCAGATCAGGCACACTGAAACCAATCTGATTACTGCAGTTGGCCTGTCCCATTGCATGCACCAGAGTTGAGGTTCAGACAGTTTAGAAGCTTGAGGTCTGTCTCTGGGTTGCATTGGCCTAGCCAATGGCTCTCATGGGCCACTGCAAAGAACTGCCCCAATGATTTAATTTTGGACATATTTCTGAAATAAAAATATAACATGCATAATCTAAAGTTGGTTGCATTTTCTTCTTATTAATATTGCAGGTATAACCATGCACAGCAGTTCATCGTAGAAAAGAACCATGTAACCACAGAAAGAACATTTAAATGGTTCTTTGAGATATCATGGTTCTATGTACAACCATGGTTTTACTAAAACCCCTAAAAAATGTCTTATGTCTTATGACTGCTCGTATTACCGTGGATACCTTCCAAGAGGTTTTCTCAGAAGATACTGTAGAATGTGCAGGGTGTCGCTTAAGTGAGTCTCAGCATATACTGGCTCTAACACTAGCTCTAACTAGTCCTGTGCTGATATCTTGGAATCCAGCATGTGTCTGTTGTGCTTTGGCTTTTTTACAAGGACACTGGAAAGATCTTGCACCGGGGTGCCAAATGATGCCAAGACTATGAAGGCTGGCTGGGACTGGCTCTAGAGCCCTCCTTATACCAGCACATGCAGCACATGCTGCTCATTGGGTTGCTCATAACCTAAAAGTTGGTTGCATTTTCTGCTTCTTATCATTCAAGTAATCTTAAACACATTAAGCAATGGAAGCACCTGTGGATTTTTTTCAGATCTGAAGCAAGGGTGTACCTTAATTTTCTTCTCTCTCTCAAACATTATGTCTTAAAGTACTGCTGATCAGTTGACAGGAGCAATTTCTGAATATCTGAAATTCCTTTTTTTCTTTGACTCTCCCCTTCCTTGTATAAGCTTACTTAATGGTCATATTGGTATCTAACCTTTGCCCAGTATCCCACATATTATTATATGTTATAATCTGGTGCTCCAAATGGTTTCATAATATGCACATCCATAACAGCATCATATGGGCTTATTCACATCAAATGCTTGACCCTGTCCCTTTTGGGCTCCAATTATGTTTTGGTTTTCTAGAATGATCTTCTGAGTGACTTCTCAAGACCCTCAGACACATAATACTTCCTGTTAATAGTGTGGATCAGACATGTCTGAGAGAGACTAGAAAGCATTGCTGTCTATCAGTGCAGGAGCGTCAGTGCTCAGTGTGTGTGTATCTGGGGCCAGTGTGTGTGTGTATCCTGAACCCACGACCTCAAGAACTCCAACTATGCCTTCTTCCCTTCAGGGGCCTGGGGCAGTGCAGGCAGGGGGAAGGTTTAAGTAAACTGAAAGGACAATGTTTAAATCGTCGAAAACTCCTCCAGCCCCCCTCAGAGCACTCCAACTCCAACTCTCCTGTCCTTTTCTCTGTGGGGTTTGGGGATCACTGCTGATCGGCCCATCACTGACTGGGCTAGGAAAAACAAACGCGAGCACAAAACGAAGCAGATCGCCTTTCAGTGTCTCCCGGTCGCGGTGGATCGGGGATCCCCCCCACGAGCAACTAAAATGATTTGCACCAGAGGTCAGCCGACCCGTGGCAGCTTCAAAAAGCGGCGAGGGGAAATATTTGGAAGATAGAGAGGTTAGGAGGAGTCGACAGGAGGCAGGGTGATGGAAGGAGGAGAGAAGGATGAGTTGGAGAGGGAGGAGAGAGGAGGCTGTATGCCGGTGATGAGTAGCTTTACAACAATACAGATGTTGGCTTTACCGAGTGCTTGGCCAAAGATTTGGAAGAACTAAACAGACAGACCAGTCAAAGATAATTTGATACAAGTGTGAGATCATAGGATTGATAGGAACGTAGAATTTTTCATTTTCCCAACAAATGAAAGTATTCCTCAAGTTAACAGATCTTGTTTTTGTAGTGAGGGCTGCGTTGGCTGCGGTGTGTGTGATGTCAGCCTTAGATCAGGTCCTCTAGCTGATTTACCAGAGTTGCAGACTTTCTTACTATGAGAAAAGAAAGAAAGAAAATAAGAATTAAAGGAGCAGAGAAGGAAGAAAGAGAGAACCAAGGATGGATAAAAAGAAAAGAAAAGAAATTAAGAATGAAAGGCAAAGTGAGGAGGAATTGGAGGAAAGAAAGAGTGAAAGGAATAACAGGAAGGACAGAAAAAAATAAAATGAAAGTTGAAGGAATGGACTAATGAATGAAAGTAAAGAATTTCGGACGACAGTAAGGACAAAAATGAAGCATAATAAGAACAAAAGACATGAACAGAAGAAAAGAACAAAGAACATATTAAAACAGGAAAGGCAAGAAAACAAAGAAACAAGAAATAAACAACAAAAGAAAGAACAAAGCAAGGAACAGTTTTATTGGGTGACCAAACCTAGTGATCATAGTGGGGTGACACACTATTTGGAAGAAATTAAATAAATGTGTATTTTAGACTATTTTATTAAAATGATGTTTTTGATTACCTGTACAATCATAGCTGAAACTCTTATTCATAAGATTCTTTATTTTGTTCTTTGTGTCATTTCTGCTCCTGAATACCTTGTCACTGGTTATATCATGTGACCCACAGGATGGCATAACAAAACAGAACAGGTTTTCTCAGACGGTTGTCTTTCTCTCTCTCTCTCTCTCTCTCTCTCTCTCTCTCTCTCTCTCTCTCTCTCTCTCTCTCTGTCTCTCTCTCTCTCTCTCTCTCTCTCTCTCTCTCTCTGTCTCTCTCTCTCTCTCTCTCTCTCTCTCTCTCTCTCTCTCTGTCTCTCTCTCTCTCTCTCTCTCTCTCTTATTCTCTCTCTCTCTTATTCTCTTTCTATCTTTCTGTCCCTGTCTCCATTCTGTCCTCCCTCCTAGCTGCTTACTAATATTTCTCTGAAAACAGCCACAATACATCTTCCTGGGAAATTCCAGCACTCCTGAACACTGCAAAAAAATGATCCGCTGGTATCAGGAACATGCTGGATAAATGGATGAGATATTGAAGCTTTACAAAATGGCATAAATTCCGATTTTGATTTATTGTATTTATTCTTTAACAGCATGCTAATGAAGACTCATGTGCTTATGATAGTGAGCCATGTCACATGAACATATTAGCAAATCAGTACAGAACATTGAGCTCTATATATTTCCGAGTCTGACTGCAGCACAGAAGTTTTTGAATAAATCAATTATGTTAAAGTTCAAATGATGATTTGTGCAGATACAAAAAAAAACACTTCAGTCAAAAAGACCTTTAGGAAGTAGGCAGTGTCTTTCATCAGCATCGGGTCCGCTGTGCAGTGATGCGATATGTCTATCACGACTCATGACTCAGCTTTGAACTTGTTTGTGTATTGTTTTGAAAGGAATTTTTCCAAACCAGTCCAGCATACCTCATATTTGGCCTAAGCTGGCAACACAAAACCATGACAGGCATATTATGCTAATGTTGGACCTTAAAATAAATCTCTACTGGTATTTATAAATATTACAGCATATTACATAAAGAATACATTACATGACTGTGTTTTCTTATTTTTATTGTGGGCTGTCTTTTATGATTCTTCTGATGTAGATCTACTGAATAGCAACTTCAACATACAATATTAAACATCTATCACTTTTTCAACCACTCTACTCCAGAACAGGCCTCACACTTAAACTTGTGCTGCTGCACCTCAGACCGATTTATCTTCCCTCTGCTTAGCTGTCCCGTACTGCTGGTGTTGTTTCTGCCAGTTAGACAGCCAGAAGTGGGTCTGTTGTCAGGCTTAAGGAGTGCCCCCCGATAGGTAGGGTAGAATTTTTAGGCTACAAGTAATTCTCTAAAGGCTGAAATGTTAATTTAGAATAACAGAGGTTTTAGGTGGATTTTTGCAGGAGTTGTCCTTTACTAAGTTTTGACTAAGTTAGCTTTGAATACTTTCAAAGCACTTGCGATGATCAAGAGATTCTGAACAACAACCAGGGCTACAAAATGTTCTTCTGCACATTATTTGCCATTACATCTTTCTACTAGAGAGGTTAAAGGCCAAAGGTCTCCCCAAAATGTGTATAGCATAGCTTTAAGGAGCTGAAAATTGTGTTACTGTTAAATACTGTTAGAGTGTATTACTTAATATGGCAGACAAAGAAAAAGTCAGTTTTAGCTGAACGGGCCAGCTAATATTTTGGTCAGGTCCTCCTCTTGGACTCCTGTCAGTTTGCCTCTAGCGCTCTCCCTCTGGGTTCTATGGAGGGTGGCCAAACCACCTGCAGCCTTCAATAACACCTTCCTCTGCACGCTAAGCAGCGCACTGACAATTGCAAGTAGCTTGGCGTCATGTTTTTGTCTTTGTATACACATTGTTTTCAGGTGTTTATGGCTTGGGCTCAAGAACGTTCCCTAGATCATTTTCAGTTATTCTGAGGAAATGTTATTATTAAAGGTGTGTCGTCTTTATATGGTGTTTTTTTTCTTTTTATGGAAAAAATATTATTTTGCCCTCATTTTGTATTTAGCATTATCCTGCATACGAGGGTGATTAATTCACTGTGGATGAAAAATTATTTTGATAAGAACAGTTCAGTATGATCTGAGCTATTATGTGGTTATTGCCTCAAAGATCTATTTTTAGAATTAGTCAAAATGAAGATTTCTTCCTACCTCATATCTAGGGGTGGAAATCCACTGTAACGTCCTGCATTCAAGATTTTAAAACCCCTTTTTGTCCACCTAAATCTTTAAACTAGTAGTACAGCACTTATATATAAGATTTAAATGCTACATGTCTATAGCTTTTTTTTGTGTTTACTTAATAGATTCCCCATCTCACAATGTCAGTGAGGAATGTCACTCTTGACTTTAGATGCATAACTTTCTAGATACGAGTACAGTAGCCTAACAAAGTCTTTACAAATGGAAAATGTTAGGGCTCTATATTGAAATGAATTATATATGATAGTGTCCATAAAAAGCTTTAAAGTACAACATACTGAATATTTAAATATCTGTGTTTAATCTAGAACAGCCAAGAAATGCTTATGTCTTATAGCATTACCTTCTATAAAGGTAAGGTTTTGTCCTTATTATTTTAACTGGGATTTGACCTAGTTAAAGGCCTAGCTCTAATACTTCATAATAATAATGGTTCATGGTTCTCTACTAATAATGCTACATTGAAATAATGTGCAATATTGAGATAAACTTTACAGTATGTGTCTCATACAATAAGTGTCATACATCACACTCCCAACTCTCTCTTGCTGCTTTGCCAGCTTAAGTCTGGATGCATATTTTGTCCATTATAAGAATCTAAGAATATGTCGTTGTGAACAACTTTTACAGAATCAAATTGACTCATAAACTTAGTACATCATTACACATCTACCAATAAATATATCTGCTTTTCATAGATATATATCAATATATCTGTGCAATCTGCCATGTCAGCTTGCCAGGCACTGGACAGCATATTGGCACAGGCATTATGAAGGTTCTAGGCAAGCTCAAGGCATCCAGGATGTGGTAGAGGGTGAGTGCCACCAAACCACACTCTTTCTCTCTCTCTCTCTCTCTCTCTCTCTCTCTCTCTCTCTCTCTCTCTCTCTCTCTCTCTCTCTCTCTCTCTCTCCCTCTCTCTCTCTCTCTCTGGGCAAGCTCTATATACTGGCTTTCAGCATCAACAGCCTAGCTATGAATCTCTCTCTGCCTTCCATACATTTGTCTAGCAAGCCAAACTAAACTACCCCCAATAATGAGTCGTATCCCTCAAAGAAATCCCAGCAAAACACATTGGCCATAATGACAGCTCCTCCGACAGAGGAGTTAAAAAAATGATCCGCTCAGTAGTGTTAAGTGCTGGAATGTTGTGCTATCAAATGGAGCATGAAGGCTTGGACGGAGGTTTACGATTTCACTCGCTGTATCCTTTTCATGGCTCTTTCCTGTTGCTCTTTCCCAACTTTAGAGCAGCTCTCTGTCAGTCACCCTTGAGCTGTATTTACATACAGTTGCGACTGAGTACTGAACCCTATATACCAGAACTGTACACGACTTAGTACTGAACTTCATGGTGACAAACGGTGAGTTGGTTTGGGCACACTGTCTGTCAGCCATGTGATCCAAACAGTCCAAAAACCCTCTTTGGATAAGTGCATGTATGTGTGTGTGTGTGTGTTTGGCAGTTAGCAAATAGAAACAGCATGAGGTTGTATCTGACAGCAGGCTGTAGGGCTTGTGGGTACAGGCTTTTGCTGTGGGAGGGCAGCTGCTGTCTGCTTTCAACAATGTGGCTTGATCTACAGGTTACAGACACACAGCACATCTGTATCCCACATGCTTAGATGCACACATACACATGTAGTCACGTTTGAGAATATGATTCAATTAATTGGCCCATCTTTCCCTAGAAACTAAACATACACTCCATGCACATAACGCTTCTTTTTAAGGGCTGCATTGGCATGACATTAACCAGAAGCTATTCTCCATTCGAGCAAGGGGTCAGAAGAGGCTTAGAGGGCCAGACATGACATCCAAACACAATAAAGACCAAATTAAGAGAAAGGGGTACGGTGACTGAGAACTGCAAAAAAATGTACATTTTAGAAAACAAAATTACATAAATAAAAACAAATTGTGAAAAGACACGAAACACTTTTACCAGTGCCAAAACACTTTTACAAACTCTGGAAAACCTTTACAAACTATCAATTCTGACGGAAAGGTAGGTCGAACACAAAGGCAGTGTTTGTTGCGGACAATCAAATTGTCAATCAAACTTTTCCTTTTTCCTTTTACTGCTGGCACGTGAATTCACAGCTCACTCTCTGCGTTCCCCTAAGCTCTTTGGAGGATTCAGTGATACATTTCTTTGTGTAATTCACTGTGTGTGTGACTAGCTATCTTAAAATGGCTGACAGCTTTTGCAAACCAGTCCGCCTTTGACAGCCCATGTTGTTTAGATGTCACCTATTTGCCTCTTTCTTCCATCTGCTCTTTTAAAAACTTTAAAACCCATCCATAAGTAAAAACAAAAGCGTGCCAGATGGCTAAAATGTGTGCTACAAAATGGACAAAACATTTTGTACCCAGTGTTGTACCCATTTCAAACTCCACTCACTTTACCATCGCAAAACTGATTGACAAGGGTCCGCAACAAGCAACTCCTGTGTGCTAGACATAACTTTTCCGTCAGAATTCGCAGTTTGTAAAATTGCTTCGGTAATGGTTTCACGTCTTGTGTTTCACATCTTGTAAATAATTTTTTATTTTTGTAATTTTGTTTTCTGAAATGTTACTTTGTTTTGCACTTCTTGGGCACCTCAGAGAATAAAGAGCGCAAGAGAGCAGATCCAATTTTTTTTTTTTGCCTTTTGCTTGCCAATTATGCCTTTTAAAGGATCCTCAAACGCCCCTACTTTCCCAAACGTGAACGGTTTGCTTTGTATGTTATGTCTTTGCTTTAGTAACACGAGTTTAAAAAAAGTCAGTCTTGTCCCCATGAGGGATAAGTACATTAGTTGAAGTATGTTTCTAATCCTTATTAACATTCTCCGAAGTCATACATGAAATACAGGGTTTGTGCCACACTACACTCCATATGTTTTTCTTTTCCCCCAGAAGTATTTTTCAAAAAGAGATCCACGACATCCACCGCTGTGCATTATTTTATTATAGGTTTTAGGTTCACCACAAGTCTGAGGCAGAGAAGAAAATTCCCTCTTTCTCTCTTTCTCTCTCTCTTTTGTTTCTCACTCTGTTATACTATTTCCCTTTCTCCCTCTCTCTTGTCCATTGTTTCTGTATTTTATGTTTTTATCTGTAAAATTCTTTTGTTTACACAAACGTTTCCTTAGACTTCATAGCATTTTCACCAAAGCAGCCATGGTAGACAGTTCTCAGCCGCATATTCCTTTCTGCAGACTTACCCCTATCTGTTTCAGTATGTCTAGAATCAGATGAACCTGATTGCAGGATGGTTGTATGATTAATAGTATTATATGTACTTTTATGTTATGTCATTGTTAAAAACTATTGTACCTCTGTATGAAGTGGCAACTCAGTGGCAATCAGAACAAAACAGAAAGTCTCAAAAAGGCCCCCAGTGCAATACACAGTAGACTGTTGGCTTAGTCTCCTGCTGCAATTCTCAAAACCACTTGTGTTATGCAGTATTTGGAGATGTGGTCTTTCTGCTTCATATTGCACGTCATGCATACAGAGTAATGGGGCAAGAGAGAGAGAGAGAGAGAGAGAGAGAGAAAGAGAGAAATAGGAAAGCATAGTAAGTGGTTTCTGGAAGCAGCATAAACACTGGGCTCTGTGGCATTAAAAGAGATTTACACCACAATCTTTTGAACTTTTTCTTTTGCTCAATGGCTCCTTTTTTATGGCTCCTTTTTTAAAGGGAAGTTTTTGTCTGATGCTCTGTTGTAGAATCCAGCTTGCCTCCATCGTGTTTATCAGAAGCTAGTGTCTTAAGGTTCTGTAGCATGTAAAGGTTTTTGCTGTTCTTAGACCCATACGTACATTCAAGTCAAAAATTATTAAACCTAGATATTTAAGTGCCAGCTCATTATACAGAGACACTGTACTTTTTAGCATAGTGCTTTTGCTTCATTTCAGACTGACACAGAAGCTCTTGAGCCCCTCCCAATGGCTATAAAGGCCTTATGTCCTCTCAGATATTAAAGGCTCAGCCATGACCCGGTGTTGTGTTGCCTAATGTTTTTTTTCTGGATAGGAGCCTGAGTCTTTTGAAGCGCGGGGTCTGCACAGTCCAAAAGAGGTTCTGCTCATTGTTAGATGTCATTCTCCCCTCAGCAGTGACCAACAGGCCCTGATGTGCCCATAACATTTAACGGTGCCTTGGCAACCACAAATGGAAACTCTTACTTTGCCCCTGCAATCAATGATCGTTCAAGTCTCAAGTTGCATTTCTTGTTGGTTTTTTTCTTCTCTGCTCTCCTTTGTTATTTACTGTAATTATTTGCCTCTGAGTCTTTGATATTTGTGAGCAAAGGGAAGGGGTCCTAAAACAGAAAAAAAGCAGTGTATTATCTGAAGATTATTAAGATTATTGATGGGATAAATAAACCAAAGCGAAACAGAACATTTGTGTTGAGTAAAGCATGGTGCCCTGTGTATGGTGCCCCCAGGCAGCCTGTTTTAAAGCTCACTGGGACAATGGAGAGGACAGGGCAAAATATCACTTGTGAGAACTTGACCTGACTGAGAAGGTCACAAGGGTCATTTAAGGGTCTGCTCGGTAGGGAAGGGTCAAGGTTTTAGGTGTGCGTATGTGTGTATGTATAGGACTGTGTCTCTGCTGCAGACTTTCTGGACTTTTAAAGTAGTTCTGGACTCAGTGCCTGCTTTGGATTAGTCACTGTGATACTCTGATGATAAACAATTCCTGTGGTCTTTATTGGGGCAGAGTGCTCTGTGAATACACTTGAGTTTTGGCCTCCACTGTTGATGCAGCTATGCTTGTGCTATTGTTTATATACAGTGGAAGTACTAAAAGGGTTTTTGTGGCAGAGTTGTTAGGTAAGGGAAAACCACAATACTGTGCAAAAGCATACTGTACGGTCTGTATTTCATTTATTTAATTTCCAGTCAAAAAAGGCCATCAAGTATAAGTCATTTATTTTGCAGCATCAGGGGAAAAGGAAAACATAATATATTTAACAGAAAATCACACATCATTCTCAACTAATAAATATAATATTCCAACATTTAGCGCATCTGCCTTTATTACAATTCCAGTATTTTTGGGAGACTTGGTTTAAGAAGTTTAGTACTTAGGAGTCCAGTTCAGTTTTGTAAACTACAACTTTGTCATACATGTTTTCTTGGGCTTTCTCCTCCTTTATGGAACTGTATTTTTTTGGATCACCTCCTGAAAAAATATTTCCTAAAAAATGTTTTACTTATTCCAAATGGCAGTCCTGGTGATCTATATATATATGATGGGTGGTCTATAACTTTGTCACTGTATTGATTGGCAGCAAATAGGCATATAATTTAGCATTCATAGAATTAATTTCAGTCAATCAATCAGCTTTAACTTTCAAAGTTGACCATACAATACCAATGTTGAAACCTTGAGTTTCATCCAGTACCAATATGATACAATTTTTTTTCCCAATTTCTAATCTTTAAAAAAAGCCATTTTGAATTAAACCATTTTAATTAAAATAAAAGTAAACTATCATGCTCAGGTTTACTAAACTGCTATACAACTCCAAAAAAAGACAATGTGGCTGCATGTTATTTCAGGCTACATTATTTACAATGACTTGCTCAAATTTGTTCCTTTTCCCTTCAAGATCAGCCAATTGCCTATACCCATTATTGGATCAGTGCTGTCAAAGAGTGTTTTGGATGATGGATACCTTGGTACTCTCGTTCATATTGTTTTTGAACACAGTAAATCATACAATGGGAAAATGGGTTTTTGATACACTGCCGATTTTGAAGTTTCCTCACCTACAAAGAATGGAGAGGTCTATAATTTTGAGAGACAAAATGAGACTATGAGAGACAAAATCTAAAAAAAATCCAGAAAATCACATTGTTATCACATCAGTGGGTCTGCCTGACTCCGTTGATCCTCCAGACACTTCCCAGAATGCACAGCCCGATGACATCACACCCACATGCACCCAACCGTCCAATCAGCTACGCTCTAGGTCATCTGAGTTTTAGCCACTGCTGTCTGCAATTACTTGCTGCCTCGATTTAAGCCACACACAAACACTCACACTTGGCGAAGTTTTGCCAAAATCTTTTTTTCTTTAATGATTTTTAAATATTTAATTTGCATTTTTTTGCATGAAGTAAGTATTTACAATAGAAACAGATTTTAATATTTGGCATAGAAACCTTTGTTTGCAAGTATAAAGAACAGACATTTTCTGTAGTTCTTGACCAAGTTTGCACACACTGCAGCAGGGATTATGGCCCACTCTATACAGATCCGTCTTAAGATCTTCTTCTAATTTGCAAAATCTTGCGATACATGACCCCATCCCTTCTACCTTCAATACGATGCAGTCGTCCTGTCCCCTTTGCAGAAAAGCACACCCAAAGTATGCCATGCTTCACACTTGGGACAGTGTTCTTGGGGTTGTACTCATCCTCCTTCATCTTCCAAACACAGCGAGTGGAGTTGATACCAAAAAGCTCTATTGTGGTCTTATCTGACCACATGACCTTCACATGCCTCCTGGGATCATTAAAAATGGTCATTGGCAAACTTCAAATGGGCCTGGACATGTGCTGGCATGAGCAGGGGGACCTTGCGTGCTTTGCAGGATTTTAAACCATGACGGCGTAGTGTGGTCCTCTTTGAGATTGTGGTCTTCAGGTCATTGACCAGATCCCCCGCGTAGTTCTGGGCTGATTCCTTACCTTTTTCAGAATCATCCCTACCCCACAAGGCGACATCTGGCATGGACCCCAGACAGAGGAAGATTGACAGTTCTCTTGTGTTTCTTCCAATTTCTAATAATTGCGCCAACAGTTGTTGCCTTCTCACCAAGCAGCTTGCTTATTGTCCTGTACCCCATCCCAGCCTGTTGAGGTCTGTCCCAGGTGTCCTTAGTCCTTTGGTCTAGGTGGAGAGATTGTGATTGATTAAATTGAGTTTAAACAGGTGCAATTAATACAGGTAAAGAGTGCAGAATAGGAGAACACTAATTCTTGCTGGTTGGTAGAAACCATTTATACCTATTCCATACAATAAAATGCAAATTCATTATTTAAAAATCATAATTTTCTGGATTTTTTTTTATTCAGTCTTTCACAGTTGAAGTGTACCTACGATAAATTATAGACCTCTCCATTCTTTGTAAGTGTGAAAACTAGCTAAATCAAATACTTATTTTCCCCACTGTATAAATCTTTATGATTTTAGAACTATGTTCCCGACATTGTACGATATGTTGAGCTAAGTTTGAGAGGTCAGCACGAGCTTGCTCTGAACCCACCAAACATTCTTTAGTGTGTTTATCATGTCTGAGCTGTACTCCTCCAAAGAGAAAGTTGCCCTGCAGCAGCAAACTGCCAAAGGCTGGTGAGTAATTGCAAAAGCGGTTGACATTTCAAAGCCCAGGCTGAATCACCATGTCTCAAACACATTCAGGTGTTTGGGCTGGCTGCAACAATGCAGCCTCATAATCCTGCCATACAGATGACATTTCTGAATGCTGGAGATGCCATTTTGACTATGGCTGAATGGATGGAACATGAGACAGACACAGAAAAATAAAGGAAAGGATTGCATCATCATTTCCCACATATTGCAAATTGTAAGTGAATGCCTTCATCATCTTCCCAGGTCTAAAGAGAAATTGCAAGGGTAGCTAGCCACCTGATTTTTCCCGAAGATCTGTGATTTGATCCAATCTTTTGAAATGGTCTTAAATGTGTCCCAAACATGTAGTCATTTATATGGCAGATTCATAAGGTAAGCAGGATCAAAGAGCCACTGAAAGAGTGACATGTAGAGGAACAGGAAAAAACAACCCCCCCACACACCAACTTAATCAGCGGTGTTAGCATTTGCTTTACATTTTCTTCCATGATTTGTGCTGCAGAGACTCCAGTGTTTCTTATTCATCTTTTTATCGAAGAAGAATAACAGTTGGAAAATCAGAAACAGACCACTAAATGTGAGAACAATGGCAATTAAAAATGATGAAATACTAAAACTTAGCACCACACACAACTATTCATTAGTAGGATATTTTATATAGATTCTTAATGTTTTCTTTTTCAAACCAAAGCACAACAGGAAAGTGGCTGGAGAGTGGACAGAGATCTTGTTTGTTTCTCTTATCCCTCCATTTATTTCTCAGGTTTTTATAGGGATTTGTTTTGTTGGGAAACATTTAGCAACCTACTGTGTGAATTATATGCCTGAGCGCCAGACAAGCAACTTAGCCTTGACCTTGTTTTAGCATCTACGGCCATCTGTTCTGTGTAAGAGAGCAATTTAGATTGACTTGACTATTGTAACTGTGTAATCTCACACATTATTACATTAACCTAAGTTTCAGCAGTTATGACTGTGAACCAATCCCCCATAGATACACCATTACACTGTATTATCTTATTTGGGACTCATCTTAGGTATGTCCCCAGAATTATAGAGAATTGTTTTTGGATAGGGAAGGGTTATGCACAAGTATGGGGGCTCATTCTCTGATTTATTTAAGCTTTAGGCCTACCCGGACCCATGAAATTAGTGGTACTTGTATGTGCAAGCCCTTTCCGCCTTCTAACCAAAATTTATTTAAAAGCACAGTCAGGGTTTTTTTTGGGCTGTCAGATGGAGTGTGAGTAAAGAGCCTGGTGCCGAGGATTGCATAAGGAACTCTTAGAACCTTTGGTTCCTATGTCTCAATTAATCAATCACACTCTTTCACTTTTAATTGAAATTTATTGCTTGTGAGATAAGTGTGGAAATAAGCCAGGTCTCTTTCCCACTGATCTATGAGGTGTTTGGAAGTTGCCAGCGCTGTGTAGTAATAGAACATGCTGTTGGGTCTCAGGATTGACCTTTGCAGCACTCCTCTTGACCTCCTCTGACACTTGCTGTAGACCTGATCTCTCACATTCTGGATAATTTATCAAACAGGATGTATTTTTTTCCCACAGCATTTATTTTCCATGATGTATACTGTAACTAACAGTCACATGAGTCGTATTTGCATGGAGTCAGTGTCACTTCCTGTAAAGCCGCCAATGTGCTTCTATGACTCTGAGGCAATAGTTTGCACATAACCAGTCATTAAGGGTTACTTGAGAATCTGATGTTTCCGGAAAAGGTGTCTGTGGGGTTTTCCCTATGCTGGTGACACACACACGGGGCTTGGAAGCAGAGCATTCCAGACCCAGCTATGTTAATTCTCAGCCTAAGGGGTGCAGAAGCATGTAGCTGTTTTAAAGATGCATACCCCCCACCATTTTTCTATTGCTATTTTCTCTGTTTTTCACATTCAGCTAACTACACTCTAACTACACCCAATAAAGTTTGTTTTTTTCCCCCTTTTCTTTTCCTTTTTTGTTACTCATGATTCTTTTTGTGATCCTGCACCTGCAAAAAGATTTTGAGAATGACAGATTACTACTCACATGGCTTTGTTTTACAAGAATTAATGGGACTATGAGTACATTCCCTGAGTGCTAAGAGACAAATCAGAGCATTAGTTGACATCCACATGCCAAAAATATTTGGATAATATAAATATATATATATATATATATATATATATATTATATAAATATTCAACAAATAATATAAAATAACTTCTAAAAGTTGCACTAAAAACTTGAAATACTTGAAAAGCCTTTGCTTATGTCCTACCTATTTAATTATGCTGAAAAACTGGTGTATTTCTTTTTGCTATGGCATATGTATGTGATCATTATGAGAACTGGAATATCATATGACTACAATAATTTCTATGATTGCCAGGTTTTTTTATTAACCGCTGACCATGTCTTAAAAAGGTTTTTCTGGTATGTATTGAATGATGTATGTATTTGATTTTGATGTGTAAATAATATTGACTTCCATATATACAATGCCAGTCAAAAATATAGACACACCCATCTAAATAGATGGTTTTGGTTATCTCAAAGGCATCTATAGGCCTCTGCTTAACAGTTTGCCCTGCAACTGATGAGATGTTTTAAAAGTGACATACCACATATGCTTTTTATGTACCACAATATTATAATTTTGCCATATAGCCACCTCTAGCATATATTTTGTTGCACATCTTAAAATCTCTAGTTACCGTTTCAGGTTTGATAGTATTTGTAATGGACAGACCAATGAAAGACAAAACTGAGTTTAGGTAGTACATCTTCACCATAAATCAGAAATAACACGAATAAATTTTTGAATCAAGTAAACTCACTGCATCATTTTTTTAGTAAACCTTCTATAATGTAGGGGTCACACATAGTCACACATAGTCCGGTGTTGCACTTCCACACACTCACACACCTCTCTCTTTATTAATCATTTGATCTGCCCTGTGAAGCTCCAGTGGGACTCCTAGTTCTGTTTAGCCACGTCTGTGTCTCTGGGCTCACAGGCTGGCTCCCCCCAGTGCGTGCACCGGAGCCTCCGTTATTAGCTTTGGATCCGGGAGCATGGCGGCCGTCTTTTTGTCCCCAAGGAAGAGCGGGAGCTGCGATGAGAAATGAAGACAGGCAGGAATGGTGGGGAGAGGAGGGCTGCATATGCTGTAATTACTACATTGATATTCCTTCCACAATAATGCTGTCACCGCTCATTTGCATAAGTGCTGCTTCCAACCCTCCACCCCAACCTCAATGGAGGCAGATGAGCACAGGGAGAGAAGCAGAAAGCTGCAGGACGATCATGAGTATGTGTGTTTGTCTCTGTATATAATACAGCATATGTAATAATAATACAATCCCAATAATACTATATAAGACCGTTTAAAATATGTACTCATCACACATTTTATTACCAAATATTCCTTGTTGATTCAAAGAGAACGTGTATTTTATTCCTTTTTTTTAATGAAGAAATCAAAATAGCTTTACAACACTTACAAAGTATACAGCACACTAGCAGCCAGGGCTTATATGGAGTGCATGCATCAAGCATCTATCCTCTGGGTAGCAGGCATGTTGGGCAGGCTCTGTGGACGTGTGTGTGTGTGTGAGGTGTGTGACAGATCCTCCATCTTGGCAGCATGAGGTGTTGGGGACGTTTATTTAATGTCACTGATTTCGCCTCAGTGCTGGTGTGATGAGTATTGGTCATTGCCTGTCTCTCCACTATTGCTTTTCCTCGGCAGGCCCTGTCCTTCTTTCTCTCCCCTCAGAGTCAGGCCCTCAGGCTCCACATCATTTATTGCTGTCAAGAATCAGGGAGAGGAAGAAAAAAAAAGAGGGTGATGAGTGGGGGGCTAAAAAGAGACTGAAAGGGAGGGAGAGAGGGAGAGAAAAGAGAGAAAGTGTCCTGGAGTGTGGCAGAGAGAGTAGTGATTCTGAAGGGATGCAGGGAAGCGAAACACAGACGCTTTAGTCAAATCTCAGCTGGTGAATATTTAATGGAGCCGGGAGTGTTTATTTAGTTAGGCCGTCGATTTTTAGCACTCTGTCAATAGCAGGTTCATGCGCCGAGCCCTGATGATCTTTGGTATCTCCGTTCCCTAGGGTCCAGACGCTAAACGCAATTATGGATTTTTTCTCTCCTCCCTTCGCCCTTCCCCACCACTGCAATGTGTTTGATATTTTTACTGATCTAATTTGCAATCTGGTAGTTTATTGTTTGGCATTTTAGTGGTGCTCAAGTGGCGAGGCAAATTTGATTTCCCCTCATAATTCTTTATAACGTCATTAATGCAGTTAGCAAACTGGAGCAGGTCTTAAATAAAAAACATGGAGAATCTGTCCGTGAATGGGCACATTCCTGTTTTTATTGTCTGTCCTCCCACTTTCATTTCATTTCATTTTTAATTAAAAATTGTCACCACTAGTTTTTGTCATTGTGAAATATGAAATTAGAATGATATTGCATTTAGTCATAAACAGCGTGTAGTACAGAAGATTTAACGGAACTTTTTGTGAAAAATAATATAAACAACATTACCAACTAACAGCAACTTGGCAAGAATTCCAGGAAACTGCCTTGAGACAAATAATGCAAGTTGGCACCACCAAGATGTGGTTCACATAAGAGCATCCTGTGGTTACAAGGCGTGTGAAAAAGGAGGCACTATTTGGATTGTGTGCTGTTAGCTGCTTGCTGCTTTGCTAGCAGTGCTAGTGCTAGGGGGTCATTCAGTAGCAGCGTTAATAGCGCTAATGTACAGAGTTCTTGTGAGGGATCTGTTAGCTGATGATGGATGAGAGGCAAGCCACACAGACCTGAGCCTTTCCTCACTCGCAAATCTGTCAGCTTCTTAAGTGGACAAGCACAATTAGCGCTGCAACCAGAGATCAGGCTAATCTGATAGCACACTTTGATAACAGAGGAGAGAAATAAATAGAGTTAGAGAGAGAAACAGGCCTTTCACAAGAAACCAGAAAAGAAGGGTGTGGGTGTTTTATTTATTTATTTTTAATTATAGATCTGTTTATGTAGAAAATGACTAATGACGCCTCCAGAAGCCTGTTTTTTTTTAACCATGATTCCTGTGCCAGGCACCCCAACCACCGCTAGTCAGTCTTTCTATAGGTGACTTTATGTCATCTTACAGTGGTTAAGTGATATTCGAATGAGGTGGTACTCATTGCGGTAACCTTTTCCAAACCTTTTCTTAAGGATGCACAGTGGTCAAAACTACATTTTGAAATTGTTCAAGTAACCTCAGTAGAGTATTCAATTATTCTGATCTAGTCATAGTGGTGACAATGAAGTTAATGAAGAAACAATTGTGAAATAATAGTCAGATGAAGGTAGCAATAGCAGAAAATTTTTAATTTAGCGGGAAAGCCTAGTTAGTCTTTCATCAGTTAGGCTGGGCAGGTAAGGAGGTGGTCATGGGCAGGTAGCGTGTGTTTATTTATATTTGCTCTAATGATTCAATATCCTGAAAAGCAATATTTCCTAATAGTAACTTTGCAGGAGAAGGGAAAACAGCATTTTAATCCAAGAGGTTTTATTCCTAGCAAAATCGGGGCGTAATGAATTGCTCATTACATTCTTATACAATGTAAAGGGTAGCTGATGTGCCGTAGAGAAATAAAACCAGTTTTATTAAGATTCCTACAGTAGCTGACCCATACTGAAAATTATCTGGGGTATTGGGTAAAGGGTGCATGCACTATCCTTGTGAGTGTGTGTTTCTTTATTGACTTCCCATGGTGTCACCACAGGGCCAACGCAGCACCACGAGCAAGGTGATATGTTGGGCATGTCACTGTAGTATGAGTATGTTTCTCAAATGCACTAGCTACACATCAAAGAGCGGCAGCACGTGACCATTGTGTTGCAATGTGTGTGGTATGTGCCTGTGTGTGTGACTTAACCTGTTCTCACCTGATACATACCTACCATTGCTTGAAGGATTAGCAAGATGTAATTGAAAGCCTCTGTGTTGATGGTTATTTTAACACCTTAAGGTAAGAGTCAACCTTTGGACTCATTAAGAACCTCAAGCATACCTGACCAGGGGGGCTTTTTCAGAAGCCAGTCCGAGCACCTCACTGCTTGTGACCGCAGCATATTACAATTACAGCGTAATACAATGAGAGTTGGGGAGTAAAGGAGAAAACCACAGAATAGCAAAGGCCAAAGCAACAAAAGCACCACATGGCGGTAGGATTACTGTGTGTCAATGCCCCTTTTCTCCTTTATTTTGGCTTCCAGGACTTCATGCTTTCCTTCTTGTTTTTTTCAACAAAATTGTAATTAACTTCATTGGATTATCCAGTAAAAGTATAAATAAAAGATTTGTTTTGTTTAGATCATCATGAAAATACGAGTGCTATGTCTGTGATGTTGGCACAACAATTCCTTTGCAAGAACAGTAAAAATAAATGTATCTGCAGAACTCAAATTGCACAATATTCAGTTGCTGCTTGCTTTTCACACATGTAGAAATCCCAAATAATTAATAGCACCATCACATTCCTAACTGTGATAAAGTGCAAACTTTTGGTATACATCAAATAAATAGTGTGCGATTTTTTAGTGTGCGATTTTTTCATGCAAGGAGGGCGATGGAGTGTTTAGGAGCAAGCCAATGTGCTCTTTTAAATACAGTAAGGTTTTGATTCATAGTCAGTTTAGAAATCACTACTGTTTTAAAACTACACCACCCCTAGGATGTATTGGCTGTGGTTGGCTCTGATGGGTTTGACAGGAGCTGAAGCCTCTTTCCTAATTCTTGTTGTTCTACATTAAATCACTGAACCTCGAAAATTTCCTCCTCTGATGGCTGTGGTTTTAGGCTGCAAACATTTTCTACACCCTTCATCTGAGTTATACTCAGCTCATCTACAACAAGAAGCAGAGGAAAAGGGTTATGTTTATTGTGCTCTTCTTCTGCTCCATCAGCACATAGATGTTGCTTTCCTCCCCTTGAGAGCATGTCATTTTCAGCTAATGTTTTCTGCTTCATCTCAGCACCTTTTGACTGCATAATGAGGGATGACAATTAGGCAGAGCCAAAAAGAGCCAAAGAATCAGAGGCCCATGATACCCTTTGGCAGAGCTGTTCCTTGTTGGAGCTGGCTAGTGGCAAACTGGAAGCAGATGTGGACTCAGGCGTGCCCACATTTCCCCGTGTCCTCCACAGCGACACACACTCACACCACGCTGGGCTTCTCTCTCTCAGAACTACAGGGATTTTGCTCATACTGAGGCGCTTTGGTTTCCTGCAAAATGAGAACAACTCTCCAGCTCCATGCCGAGGGCCCAGAGCCCAGGGCTGTGGTAGAATCAAGAAAAACATCTCATAGACTTTCATTGGTATGACGTTGTTGCTAAATATTTCACCATGAATAAAAACACATAACACATAAACACATATAACATATAATATATAATAATAATGGTATAGTAATAGATAGCATAACATAATAATATCACTATTGGCTGCATAGTGGATAGTTTATAACACCCACCCATACTTTAAGATCTTCTCAGGTTGTCATTCTGTACATTTTGAATGGCTTAAATTCTTTCTTTCTTTCTTTCTTTCTTTCTTTCTTTCTTTCTTTCTTTCTTTCTTTCATTCTTCTGCTTTCTATTCTGCCATCTTTTTCTGATCTCTCTCTACTAATATTATCCCCCTGCTCCAAGTTTTCTCCCCTCTTTCCCTTCTCCATCTCTCCCAGTCTCCCCAAAGCTACTTTCAGCGCTAATCTGATCTCGCTGCCATATCAGAGGAATATGATTACATTTGCGAGAGGGAAACTGTCATGGAGAAAAAGAAAAGCTATACCCTGTGATTTCTATGGTTCTGAGGTGTGCAGCATACCATGATATATGTAGAAGCTAGGCCAGGTTAGCCCAGCACTCCCAAATGCATTTAGAATTTTGCTTTATGGGATGCTAAATCTGATGGGTGGTCCCCATAATGATAACAGAAACTGTGAAGGTGTATTAGGCTGTTTATGAATAAGCTTGGCTTGGTTGCTGCATTACCTGCATTTACTGATACTATAAATTTGAATATATTTCACCTTTTTTAAAACTTCTTTCTTCTCATTTGTTCTATATCTATTTAAGCCTTATTCTGTGTTGCATATTTGTGGACTATTAACCTGCGGCTGCCTCTGGCCAGTTATACTATTCTGCCTCTTCTTGATGCAGCATATTGACCACATCAGTGGATAGAAATCAGGAGGGTCGGGGCAGTGGCTGGAGGCTAGGGGTGCAAGAGCCAATAGAATGCTATTGATTTATTTAACAAATTAGCCATGATGACGGCAGGTGCAGTCGGCCTGGTTACCAGGGTCAGCTTGTCATATGGTTGCTAACAGACACTATATTGCTCTAAGCTCTGATCTCTTCATACTCACACAATGGCTTTGGAGAGACCCATGGGAAATAAACCCTCACGCACAGACACACACACACACCCACATACATACATACACTCTCAGACACACACGCTACTCATCACTGTCACTCTTCAAATTAACTCCCTGAAAAGCTTAAGCTCCATTGATTCATAATTATTCAGTGCCTCCCATTCACCACTTCTATCCCTCCCTGCTTCCCTCCCTTCACACCCCCCTCTCCTGTGTCACTTCGTCTGAGTGGCACTTGCCTTTTGAACTGGTGGAATTAAATTAGCTTCACCGACCTGAGAGCAGTGTAGCCAGATGATGGACATGGCGAATACAGCTTGATCTCTGTCTGTCTGCCTGTCTCCATCTCTAATCTAGCTGTCCACCTATCAGATGATGTTGTTATTGCACACACACCTCTGGGCAGACATAAGGCCCATCTCCGTATTCATTTGTCCTCTTGATTATGTTAGTGACAAACACTCAAGTGCCTTCCTAATGTGTCTACATTTTCTTTTCTTAACCAGTTGTTCTTATTACAAAGCTTTCTAAACAGTGCTTGGGTTGAATGAGGACTGTTGCAGTCATTAAATTTTTAGCTGAAGATCAGTAATTGAGATTTACAATTTAATTGCGTTTTTCTTCTATGTATGCAGTTAGTATAGCAAATTGGCTGATTATCTATCTTGCCTATTAGCTGTTGATATGTATCAGCTCCCAACAGATGACATAGTTCTATCGTAAATAACAGACATTAATGTTAAAATATAAGGCTAGAAGACCATCCCCACTGAAAGATACTTTACATTGGTGCTAAAAGGGTGTTCGATGCCATAGAACCAGTTTGGTTTTCCTAAATAACTAACAGTCCTCAATAATTTTACTGAGTTTTCTAAATAAGATGTGTGAGTGTGAAGAACTACCTTATAATGTAAAAGTTCTACAAACAACAATTAAATTGGCTTACATCATGTGATGTTTCTTTTAAGGCTCTCCACACACACAAATCCTTATAATAAATTTGGTTCTTTAGGCAAGCAAAATAGTTATTTTATGTTGTTATGTGGCATCTCTTTAAAGACGCCTTTTCTGTAATATATTTTAAAGAGTGCACTTGATCCCATTAGATTGCAAACTTGTCAGCTGATTGACTAATTAATCATTAATTAATTATTAAAAGTTTGGTGATTGAATCCTATTAGTCAAGCTGTTGCTTGTAATATTTCCCTGTTGGAGTTGTATGGGCACAGGGTTATGCAAGGCAAAGAGAGAAAACAAAGAAAACAACCTCATAGTGGGAATGCTTCAGGATGCCAGCACACGGTGGTTTTGTTTTTAAGAGCTAGGCGGACATGAAGCCTTTATCTCTCTGTATGATATATAGAGCCGTTTGGGCTAGCTGGCTCAAAGTGCTGCAATAATTTCACTCCCATACCTAGGCCTTTAAAAAACAGAAAGCGATCAGATGCAGCTGTGTA
This sequence comes from Prochilodus magdalenae, assembly GCA_024036415.1. Lineage (NCBI taxonomy): Eukaryota > Metazoa > Chordata > Actinopteri > Characiformes > Prochilodontidae > Prochilodus > Prochilodus magdalenae. Next base: position 1,616,302 of record JAMWET010007157.1, on the reverse strand, counting down.
ACAGTTTAATTCAGATTCATATTAAATATTGTATCCGCATGACCAGCGTTAGGTAACCCGTGTATATGTGCTTGTCTGGTATTTACCCAATTTGATTTGATTTATAATGTTCAATCACAATTACTTTTTATAACCATTTGCTTATAAAATGACATCAGCTTGTTATCATTTAGTGATTATGTAATGCTTTTCATCAATCAGATTTTTTTTTAAACTGAATATCTAGCTACACAAATGCTAATTTTTCCATAGATGTGCATAACCCAAACATCTATAACAAACAAAACAACCAAAAAATACCAAAGGAAAATCAAAAACATGCTTATATCAACATTACACCTGAATTTTTATGGCTGTTGGTGTAGCACAGCAGATACCACTACCCACCCAGGAAGCTACCGTCTTATGTGTGAGACTGGGGTTCGATTCCCGGTCTGGATGACTATGCTGTGCTACACCAATAAGAGTCCTTGGGCAAGACTCCTAACACTACATTGGCCTTTCTGTAATATGAATAGCCTTGTAAGTCGCTCTGGATAAGGGCATCAGCTAAATGCCATAAATGTAAATTATACCTGAATTATACCTGAAATCCCTCCTTCTCAGTTACTCTTTAATTAAATGAGCAAATGTGGAGAGGTAGTGGGCCCTTTCCCTCATAATATCTGTGTCTATGTCTAGGCAGCCCTTTTTCTTTTGGTGTGCCCTGCATAAACGATACATACAGTGCTACATCTGGCTTCTTTAAAATGGTTACACAGCCATTCTGATACAGTCTACAGAGGGCTAATCACCCCAACAGTTCCCTCCCTTTGGGGCCTATTAGGAGGTAAAGCAAACACACACACATACACTGAAACAAATACGCACTTCACAAGCAGATACTCTAATGATATGTCGGCAATTTAGATAATTACCAGTGGGGAGATAAACTGAAGTGTGTATTCCAGGTAATTGGATCTGCAACGTTGTAGTGCTTACCTAATGTAAGTACTGCTGGGTTAAGGCTTGTTTTCTCTTGACTCCTTTAGTGAGCCATCATTGAGAGAATGAGTGACGTTAGAAGAGGTTCTTTAAGTGTTCCTCTTCAGAGCCTTTAGAGAAGACTAGCTGGTTGAGGAGGGAAATCTCAAGGCAAAGTTTTGAGCAGCTCTACTCGACCCCAAGCAAATCAAATTTGACTGGAGATAAATAACACTGGGAAAAGAAAAACAGACTTGTAAAAACACCAGGTCTGGGAGCGGCAGTTGCTGGATTGGTCGTCTGTTTTTTATTTATTTATTTATTTTTTTATTTTGGCTCCTGCAAGCCTCTCGCATGCCTGGTCAATTATTGTAAGGTTGATGTACCTGACGCCAACAGGTTGACTCTGTTGAGTTTTCTGAAGTGGATTAATTGTGAACATTTGATGGTGGTGCTCAAAGACATCACCTCTGTAGTGTAGTAGACAATAGTACATAACAGTGATAAGCCTCAGCTAGGTAAAGGCTTGTGTTGACATTGTGGCATAGCAGATTTAAGCATACCAGATTTAAATTGGATCAGGAGCTCACAAGGTACTTCAACCTGCTGTCATAACAAACCTTTTTATCTCTAACAGGGCAAGGAACATTTTAAGATAATGTTAATTATTTTGTACTATTTCTATTGATCTGTTTATCATAAATTTTGACTTGACACAGCGTAAATAGCACCAGACATTTTTGAATAATAAAAAAATACAGAGGTATTAAGTTTGTTTGATATTGATACTCTTTACTATCCCACAGGAACAATATAAATATAAGACTTATGCACTTAAGCACATTATTCAAAACTATTTATCTTGGCAATAAAATACAGTATATAATTAAATACACTAATACACATAAACACAGTAAAAAGTAACAGTAAAGGCATTTTTGTGAGCTAAGTTTGATTCCACATTTCTCCTTAATGCACCCAGTCATTGTAAGGCCCCGCATAAAAATCTGAATTTCTTTCACTTATATATGAAATACGGAGTCTGAAGTAATATGTAAACATTGTTTTGTAATTTCACAACCACTCTCTTCAGTCGATACAGTCCAAATATGAGCTGTGTTTCAGTGATGTCGTAGGAACCAATCAGTTTATCTTAGATCTGTCTTACAGGCACAGTAAAAAACAGCATATTTCTTTTTGCATAAGTCTCATTTTGCCAGCAGAATAAACATTGATATTTTCGATTATTCAGATCCAGATTTTTTAATTTAAGTATTGTTTCACCAAAACTAGGGACTGAATGGTTAATAATGGGCTGGCACAAGGAGAGGTCTGGGAAGGTTAAATGGGATAAACTGACACAGGTAAAATTACTATTCATTGATTTTCTTTTTTGATCTAAAGAATTGCTTGCAGATAAATAGCTTTTAAAATCTATTTTCCTAAGCTGCAGAAAACCTTTGCACGGTTGTGTATATATTTGACTGAAAAGTTCATGCGGATTGAAAAGGATAAAAAAAATTGCCAGGCATACCTTTTCTGTTTAAATATGAATGACAGTCTAACATGAAAAACGAAACACCAAACAAATAGTGCCTTCTATTGTGTTTGCCTAATGAAGTAAGCAGTGCAGTCAAGCAAAGAAGAATATTCGCTTCAGGGTTCATGGGTTCAAAAGCTGCCTATCACAAAGCAGAGATGTGTTCCCAAACATTCATAACAAGACTCAGTTCTTTGTATCTTGTCTTTTCAATGTTTTTGTTATTTTTTCCCCTTATTTTCTTCTCTCCTTTTTTGGAATGGTGGTCTACAACTACAATCGGGTCAGTTTTTTTTTTTACCTTCTTAATTAGATAAGGGACAGGCTAATTAAATCAAATTCATTATCTGCAGGTCTGGAAATCAAGAGGCACTATTGGAAATAAGGTTAGTCTGCCCCTCATCCATCATGCTTCTAACTAACCAATTTACAGCCCTGATTTTTGCATGCTGTATTATTAGCTTGTCATAAACACTTAGGTTTAAAATCCTTGAATGCAGGGCTGATCGTGGCAGCTTTTATCGCATTAGTTTCTAGCTCTGTGTCAGCCCTTTTTGGCCCAAGATAAAGCATGCAGGCAATAATCGTATTACGCATGCCATAGATATACAGTGCAAACGACCTCCACTTAAAACTAGCTGCTAATTCGCCGTAATTAAGACATACTACTGTAGCCTTTTGCAAATAAAGGCTCTTTAAGACTTTCTAAATGGGAACCTTTCGCTGTTTAGTAGATCAGTGAGGGCGACATCCACTGTGCTTTAAAGGACTGTCATTTTTGTTTTATTTTATGCATTTTAAACTTTATGTCCAGGGCAGCATTATTACTCATCATTACTGAAAAACGTCTAACGCTTATTAGATATCTTTATTTATATGTTGGTTTGTTTTCTTATTTATTTATTTATTAGTCTATTAGTTCTTTCTTTGGCTGGCTGAGTTGTTGCTGAATTCTGCATTTCAATTATCGAGGAGACTCTTTGTGTATCCAATCTGTTTTGGCTGCTGCTTGTGTTGTTGTGTTTGCACACTGTGGTTGTCATAGCTTTGGGCTGAATTTATAGGTATAGGCAAAAGTTTGAATACACCCAGCCAAAAAAAAATATATATATATATATATAAAATATATATATATTTTATTTTCTACTACATTGAGTACACAATCTTTTTATTCATTACATGAAAAACATAGAACGTATGCCATAACATTTTATATTTAACTTTTTTATTTTATAATATTCAACAAATTTTGCTTTGAACTGTGCAGATTTATGCTTGGAAAATCATAAACATGTAATTTGACCAGGGCACCAAAACTTAACTGAATATCTCTCTAGGTCATTTGTGTGCCTCATCTTAATGAAGGTGTATTTTGCAACAAATGTCTCTTGTCCTGCACATTGTGCCTTAAAGTGAATTAGGGAGCAGGGCTATAGAGAGGGTGATGGAGATTACAGAGGAGTGGTGATTTGTCGGCAGTGTAGATTTTATCCCCTATGGTCAAACAGAAAGAGGGAGAGAGAGAAAGCACGAGAGAGAAGTCTGTGTGCGAGGTATAGCCCCATCACTCAAAGTTTACTCATACTAAATTGAGTTCAAATAATGGCCTTTTTCAACCGGTCCCTTTACACAATGGCATGGAGGCAGGTCATATCAAAGACTGGCCTCAGGGCTAGAGAGACAGTGCACAGGGGGAGTGCTTTCATTGGCCGGGTGACAACGCTGTCTTAGAGCAGGGGTCCCTGCTGACAGGCACCTGGGGAAGGGGTGTGGGTTTTTGGGTGGGGGCCCTGAGGCACTGTCATTAGACTGGTGTTGGCTTTATAGTGGGTGGTGACAGCCCTGGGGACATGCTGGATGCTGGAAGGCCCTGGTGGCCTGCTAGTGGGGCCACGGTGGTGTAAGTGGCCTCAGGCTGGTGGGATGTGTTAGCACTCTTATCTACCCAGCAGGTGACTGTGAGCCGCTGGTAAGCTGGAATGGTTAGTTTAGCAATTTCCAAACCTCTCATTGAGGAAGCGAGTTATTTACAGTTGCCATTCGACACCTAGTTCATCTAATCAGTCCTTCATTAAATTCAATTTCAAGGCATTGCTGATGAAACTGAACAAATTCATACAAATGTTATCCATACATTTGTTACTGGTAACTATGAATCGTTTCAAATGGTTTAATGACTACCTAAGACCTTTGCACAGTGCTGGATGGTAAATTAGGCTGTAACAAAGGTAAGATGTATTTCTCACATAGTTTATGTAAGCATATGAAGAAATTCTGTAGAAAGGACAGTTTGTTAATTTGTATGTGTTTGTAATTACAAAAAGAGATTTGGTTTTAAAATTGATAAACAGTTGTATATACTATTCTTTACATTTGCCAGGTTTTTGAAGTTGCTTGATATTTTAACAGAAGTCAGACGTCCAATCTTCTTATCAAACCTGTTGATTCCGAATGTATGTAAAATGCAGGTCTAATCCATCATGTAACTCTAATAATAATGAAACATTTAGTTACATAAATTGATTTGAATAGTACAGTAACGCTTCTTGAGTTATGTGAGATAATTTTCTAACCCGGAACCCGGTTCCCAACCAGGAACTATTTAGAAACCTTTATATGTAAGAGTGCAAGTGTGAACCCGTAGACGCTTTAGTAATTGTGTGGTGTGTTTTCTCCTCTGTGTGAGTGTGTTTATGCCTTCATGGTCTCCCAGATTCCCCCCATCACTCATTGTGTGGTCTGAAGTGCTGCCTGTGCATTGTACAAGCAGCTGCTTTTCCACCGGCTGTGTGTGTGGAGAAAAGGCCACTCCTGCAGCGACAATACACTACCGGAGTGTGCAAAATCGTCCCGTGAATGCACACACACTCCCTCACCCAAAGGGTGTCCTGTCACACAATGAGTATACTGCCTAAGTCAAAGAGCTGACAGTGGCCATCACAGCAAGGGGAGTGTTCTGTCTGTGTGTAACAATAAAGCAAAGGCAGCATATCTGATCAATACAAGTGCAAACACACACACACACACACACACACAGGCACACACATCCCATCCCTAGGGCTTACATAAACAATGTGCTTCAGCCAGCTGGTGGGACATCACACAGTCCACAGCGCTCAGCTGTGAAATAGCCAATTAACATGTGGATGACATACACAAGAAGGAGTCGTGTGGTAAGTACATGCAGAATGTAAACCAACATTCTACATATGCATTGTTGCAGTCAGAACAAAGCCTCATATTGCACATAAAGTCACTTTTCAGGAGACTAAAATATTAAAATTGTTCTTAACTTCATTCTACAAGCTTCTTAGGTCCCATTTTGCCAGCAGAATAAAAACTAATATTTTCAAATATTCAGATCCAGATTTTTTAATTACATGGACACATCGTTTGTACAAATACATGTTAACATGCTAATTTTTGTTTTCATCAAAGAAGCATTGTAACAAACTTTCTAAAAAGTATGTCAGTGCTGTATAAATGGAAATTTATGATTCTATTTCTTACTGGTCTTAATTGATTAAGTATTTAACTATTTAACTCGAATGCATGAGTTTGAACATAAACGGTAAGAAACAGTGAGAGAAACTGAGGGTATCCCACTTGTTCCACTGCCAGATCACTTGAGGCGAATAGCGTTTTTGGGCACTCAGTGATGGCGCGCCTTGATTAGACTCAGGGTAACATTAGATGGAACATATGCAGAAAAAAAATCCCCACTGCTGTGGAAGATACCAGATCAAATACATTGCACATGTTTAGGCAAGCAAGTGAATGTTCTGACAATTAATTTATTGTTCTTTTTGGCCTGTTTTTCGTCTCTTTCTTTGTTCCTTATTGTGCAGTGTCTAGACAGATTGTACTGCACGTTTGATTCTGAGCTCTACCACTAAGATAAAGAGGCAAGTCTTTTGAATTCTGTTTAAGCACTTATGGCGTATGATATTTTCACAAATCGTTATGGTGCAGTGCCCTTACATTTTAGCCAGGTTCATCAATTTGATTAAGTATATTTTTTCCTGGAAATCGGATTTTTATGAAGTTTTAAGTATTTAAAACACATTTAAATCAGAATATTGTCAGTTTTCCTAGTTGTGGGTTGTAGTTTTATATATGCTTTTAAAATTAGGGATTAAATGGGATCAGAAGTGTACAGTAATTAAATGACTGGACTTGATGTGTTCTTGATGTGGCTGTGATCCATTTTTTTCATGACATTTTATTAATTAATTAATATGAATATTTCAACCCCTTAAATGGCCAGGCCTGGCCAGAAGGTCCGAACATTTATTACATAATCCTACAGTATACAATTTTGCATTACAGTGTATGTAGTTACTGAATAATAACGCTTAAAATTTAAGCCTTATTGTGTAAAAGAGGGATTTTGGGAGGCTTGCATAGCATCCAGCTTCAAATATTTTGTAGAATAAATTTAAAGCTAGAATCTGCAATTTACAATTCGCTATTTCATCTTACTATACATTGTAGAGTAATACGAGGAATACGATCTACATAGTCAAGAAGACACAGTAAAGAATGTTCTTCTGAGACAGCCAAAGAAATTCAAAGTGGCGTAGATCCTAATGATTCAGTTTTACACAGCGACCATGAAGTCCATCCTCACATTATCTGTAACTGTCTGGTTTGGTTCCACATGAACGAGCCAAACTCCAGCGCAAAATCAGAACAGAACAAGATCATTGGATGTAATTTGCCAACACTCTGGAACATATAAACAGCAGGGTGAAAAAGCATGCTGGCAAACTTACAGCTAACCCCTCTCGCTCTGGACATTAACTCTTCCAGGCACTTCCCTGTGGTACAAGACTCAGGGCCATCAAAACAGCACAACAACAAATGATAACAGCCTTGTCAACAGAACATATGTTTATGTAAATATGTAATATTTTATAAATAATAGTGTTTATACTGTAAAGTGTGTCTGCTTTGACTTGTACATGGATAGAATATCTTATAGATCTATATAGAATTATATTTAATTGTACTTTTCACTTATACTTTCTAACAGTCTGTGTTCGTACCTGATCTGTTTAGCATGTTACATACATGTGTGCAGCCACCAAGACGAATTACTTGTATGTGTGACATTCTTGGCAAAAAAAAGGAGATTCTGATTCTTTGTGGCCAAAAGTGGAGACGTTCAGAACTGATTGAAGGGGCGGTTTGTTAGTTTGGCACATGCCATGTCCCATGAAACATGTGATAGCCCTGCAACCCCACCCCCGCCCCACTCCCTCACAGGCCCGTGCCAGCAGGGGCTTTCATACTGCTCTGCTTGTGCCAACCATGTGGCATTTTTCCACAAAGATCGCATGGCTCTTTTCAAAACAAAAGGTCAAGAAAGCTGCAAATGCGTTGTTCTGTTTCAAGCAATCGGGACATAGTGAACCTTTTTCAGTGTTTGGGGAGTGAAGTCTTAAATCTATAAGGTATTTAAGTTTTAATTCTTTTTTGTTTCATTTTCACCATTATTGTCCCATCAGGGTTAAGTCGACTAAAAGCAGGCACCTTAAAATCTCAACATTGCAGCTAACATCCAGCATTGCGTTTTTTAAATCAGTGAAAAGTAATACAACTTCAAAGCACAACTTTTTTCAGTGCTTTTCAAGCTAATTTCCTTCATCCTGTCAGTTATCACAAACAGAGGTTCCCGAAAATAGAAAATACAAAAAAAAACAAAAAAAAACACACACATTGCCTAAAAAACTACAATTATTATGGAGGTCAAGATAAGATGCTGAAATAGCTGCCCCCTTGGATTCTAGTATAAAAGTCTTTTTTGTGCTTTCACCTAGTTCAAAGAAAATGTCTGATATTTAGAAGTGGGGTGATACAGACTTGCAAGATAGCAAGATCAGGTCAGAAACACTGGAGTATTACAAATGAGTAATTAGGAGTTTTTTCAGTATCTTTTTCATGTAGCAGAGAGCCTTTCGCGTATGTTATAAGGGCCTTTGTCCATTGTGAAAAGTCTGCTGTCTCCTACTCCTGCTCTCCTTCTCTCACATACCAGAGAAGCTGAGGGCCATCTCCACATCTGACCCTGTTCTCTGGAGCCTGATGATGGGCTTTCAAACCCGGCCAGCTCCCCTACACTCCTGGAGTCTGACCAAGGAGCCCAGCTTTCAAATAGAGGAGAGACACAACATCCCCCCCTTCATAAATCATGCATTGGTCACTTAATGTTTTTTTTGACCGTCTCAATAGCTAGTACCTGCTCCATAAGTAATGTACAAAGGTGAAGGAGAATTAATCTTTTTTTCTGAACATACGGTTTTGGCTGTAATAGCTTCAGTTTATAGGTGGTCCATGATCAGAGTAGGGGAGTGTACCTTTTGTGAGAGAGAGAGAGAGCGTCTCTATGCGCATTCCAGCATCGCTCTGCTCTCCCAGGCTGCACTCCACACCCCCCTCATTTTTTTGCTGTTGTTGCTATGGTGACATGCTCACATTTTGCACCAGGCCCTCACACTGCAGACATCTTTGTTTGGCTAGTGTAACTCCGTTGCACAATAAAAGACGCTTTTCAGCACAACACCTCCTAATCTCGGATTGAGCTCTTTGAAGGGAGCTGCTGATCACAAATTCAAATATAGTTGCCGTATGCTAATCTAGCTGGTAATCCCCAGCCTTTCAGTCCTAAAACATCTTGTGAACTAAACAAGACTTGTTTGTTTTTCATTTTCTCTCTCAGATTCTGCCCCACCTCCTTCCCCTTTGGTAGCATTCCTTCAAAGCTTCTTTTTCAATAGCTTCCCAAGAGGGAACAAGACAGGGTGAAATCGGCAAATACGTTGGGGTTTTCTTTGTTCCTTTTAATGACGATTTTGCTTTGTAAAGTATGACAGGTTTATGTGTATTCCCTTACAGAAAAGTTGCATATATTTCACTTGTGAAGTGTCTTAACTAATAAGGGCCAATGGTTACATATGTATCATGAGCCCTTATAAAGTCTGGAATGTCCATCCTAGTCCTTGTACTTGTACATGTGATCACATGTGACACAAAAAAAAGCAAATGTTTTTCATGTGAACCATTTCTTTTTCCATGTCTTTTTTTTATTAAAAGTGATCTCATAGTGTTTCAAATGTGATGACACCTTTACATTTGTGTGCAAAACCCTCATGTGAAAAATAATGTGAGGTGTGTAAACATACATTTACATGTAATGTTTTTTTTTTGTGTTTGTGCAGTTTGCAAATAATGTAAATCTTTTTACATGTTTTAAAAACCTTCTAAAGTTGAATTACTGATCAAGTAAATCTACATTCAAACCAGAATCATTAGCTTGACCCAATTCGTGGGCTACATCCTTTGGAGGCTGCATTTGAAGACCAGTTGCACCATTGAGCAGGATCATAGAATCCTTCACCCGTTCATTGCGCGCTGGTGCACCCAGTGTTGCTAGGTGACAGGAATAGCATCTCGTGACACTACGGTAAAGGCAGGAACATTAGTGCTCTGACGCAAACAGGAAGGACACACCTTCATAGGCCGCATCCTTTAAAAGATGCAGCTCCGTATTGGGACATAGCTCACATTTTACCTTTTAGTGACTGGCTACATGTCATTTCCACCAGATCTCACACTTCCTTATCTTAAAGATAAACACTACCATACACACTGCCTTGCTTTCCTCTCCTTGCAGAATCAGGCAATTGAAATTTTAAGAATGTGCTGCGTTACCGTTTCACCAGTGTTCCTGCTGCTAAAAAAGTTATAGTTCATGGTTTATTTTGCTTCAATAAATAGACTTTATAGAACAATTATTGTAATTAGGATGGGCAAGTGTTAAAGAATGTTCACAGAGAGTTTTATACCCGCAAAAGGTTTAACCATACGCCTGAGTATTTAGGAACCTTTTGTTTAATTTAGACCATTGTCCCCAGTTTCAGAAGCTAATGGCCTGATAGAGGCCTTCATGGACACTAATTTGCACCCCTGGAACAACTGTATCCATCCATTTCCATCCATTTGTTCTATAGTCTTCCAGACACCACCATGCTAAAATGTAGCTGGCTAGTCTGGCATATTAGTCATAGGACAATGTGTGCTTTCCCCTCGCCATGGAGCAGCACTGCTTCTTTAGCTCATTCATCACAGTAGTGCTAATGCCAGCTTGCAGGCGCTGCCATAGCAACAAGGTTCTGCACAAAGCAATCTCTAACTAGGCTTTTTAAGAACATTACTCAGGTTAAATTCTTTACGCTGCTTTTTTTGTGTGTCCTGTTGAGGGCATCCTACATCCTGTACTCTGTATTTTATTCTCATAACAGCAGAAATAATTTTTTTCTAGTTGCATTTTTTGCTAAGTTTAAGCACTTACCGTTTGATCTTCATAAAGTAATTTCCATATTTTCTATATAAAGTAGCCTGTGAGTCCTAGGAAGTCTGTTATCCCTCTGTTTTCTCTACTGTTTTCTCTCTCTCTCTCTCTCTCTCTCTCTCTCTCTCTCTCTCTCTCTCTCTCTCTCTCTCTCTCTCTCTCTCTCTCTCTACTCTCTCTCTCTCCTTCTTTCGTTCTCTATCCTGCCCTATGAACTAAGCAGCAGCTCTTCATGGGGTCAAGAGAGTGGCTGTTGACTTTATAACTCTACCAAGCCTGCCGTTTCACAGCTAGCTACCGACTTTAAACAGGTCTATTAAATGGGCATTCGCCACTTTTTAGCCAGACAGTGACAAGACAGCCAAGGAAGGGGGTCCTCCATTTTGGAATGTGCTTGTCAAGACTGCTGAAATATACCTTGCTAAAGAGGGCTGCTATTACAGGGCAGAGAGACAAGGACAAACTGCAAGCTGACTTTTACAGTCACAAATTCTATCTCTCTCTCTTTATTGTTTTCTTCTTAACAGTCATCTACAATGTCAGTCTTCTGTTATAAGTTAATCAGAGGCTATTTGACTGAGCCACTACTGACTAATGGTGATTTCAATCAAACTATACAGGTAGTACAGAAAACTGGTATTATATTTCCATTCACCTCTTGCAGCATAATCAGACACACTAAATCAGAATGCAAACAGTTAACCATAGTCTTGTCCTGTCATGTCCTGCGTTTCAGACGTTCTTTATACTTTAAAAGGTTATTCACAGTCAAAGAACGCTCCAGTAAAAAAGTTTTTTTTAAAGATGGTACAACACCACTGTTTCTTTTCCATTGCAACATTGGATTATTCTGTATTGATCAATACTGGTTTACATTTTCCTAAGCTTTAAAATGAGATCAGAATAAACACATTTTTAAAGGAAACCTCTCAATTATGAGCATCTTTAAGTTAGCTATCATACTCAAACTACTACTCTACTCCTCTGCTACCATGCTGGAATAAATCCACAGCCAGACAAAATTTTGCACAGTGTGTTTATATGTGTGTATGTATATTTCGTGCTATGTTTTATGTTGTCGTGGTTGTTGTTGTTGTTTGTAAGATTGAATCGGAATCATTATTAATCAGCATTTTCTTCTTATACTGGGATGACACACTACCTAATATCAGATTAATATCAAGTAATGGGTGTATAGCATCATACCCACCTTTATTTTTGAGAGCATTTACATGTGGCCAATGACCTTTGCATTGCAGTATACACATATGCACATATATCATCTCCCTAAACCTCCAGGATGACCGGACAGTCACTGTGAAGTTTTGGCTTAAGAAAAAAGTAAAAAGCAGCACAGCAAACATACAAACCCTGGCTTCATCTATAAACTGCTTAAGCTTCAGACGCTTACGTTTTTTTCAACTCTGACGGGTAAACAGATCTCCCACCTTAGCAAGCTAGCATCCTCCTAGGTCATTCCTGCTAACTAAAACTTCAGTAAACACTCCTCCCTTTTCAGATATCACTAAAGGCAGGGAGGAAGGGCACACATACACAAACACACAGAAGCTTTTCTCCAGACCCTCCTCTCTCTGTAATCCACTATCTATTCATCCAGGGTAAACTCCTCAAGATGGACAGGGCATGGTTGTGGGTGGAGAGGGACAGGCTTCTCTGGCCTCTGTATGGAGCTGAGGAATTTTTCATTAGTGAACAGCTGGGTCACAAGTGGCCCCAAAGCCATCTTAATATTGTGTTGGCTCACAGATTAGGCCCCACTGAAAAGGAGCCAACGCGTGATGTTCTTCACCGGATCTCGCCTTTGCATATTTGCAGAGCCCTCGCTGAGGAACACCTCATATTACTGTTTGTTTTATTTCTTAGACGAAGGCCCTCCAGGGGTCAATAGTAATTATGAAGCCCCTCGCTCCAAATGTTGCTTTTTAACCGCTTCAGCGCCGGAAACTCTTTTTTCATAACAGGAGGCTTTTTAATTTTTTTACTCACATAGTGATTACATCACACACACCAAATATGAAGGACATTTTACTGATTGCTCATATCTTGACATGTTCTGTGAGCATTTCTTTAGCATTTTACCACAAACCCGTTTCCAGTAAGGTGATGTCATGCTGCTGCAAAATGGATTATTCAAACTAATATGGATTATGTGAATTCTGAGCCGTGTCCTGTTCATTAGCCTAATAGTATGTGTATGAATGTTATTAAACTTGCTATAAGCATCTCTGGCTATTTTAAAATGCTCCACTCAAGCAGGAATGTCTGCTAGAGCCTCCCAGCAAATAGCAGACCTAGTCTGCTAGGCCTCATTCAAACTGGCTTGGAAGGGTGAGCTGTAGAGTTATTAGCATTATAAAACAGGTATGATGACTGGTCTTATTGTTTCTTTCTTTACTTTATTTTTCTTCCTGCATGCTGGAATGCCCTTTTTCTTTTACTTGTTTTATTTGTTGTTTTTTTGCGATGTTTTTCCCTCGTTCTTTTATTCACTCTTTCTCAGTCTCTCTTCCTCCATCTGTGTGTAACTCAGATGCTCTCTTATTTGAAGTCCACATGTTGTAAAGATGTCTCGTCTCCAGCAGGGCAGCAGAGGAGATGGGCATTATTGCAGGGTTTGGGTTTCGGGGCTGGAAGGAGGGTGATGAGAAGCAGAGCAGGCCGCAGAAGGCTGCCTATAACTCATGCTCCTTTGCCTCATTTACACAGCAGCTCGTGCCACTGTGTTAACATAAATGTGTCAGTAATTGAGCGATTCACTCATATGTGACAGCCATGCAGGAGATGCCAGGACTAAGGACAATGTTAGAAAAAGAAGGGAGCGAAATGGTGAGAATTTTAAGGTACACACATATATGTGTGTATATATATTATATAAATTACATAAAAATTATAAAAGGATATAAAATGTTGAAACTTGAAAACATGGAAAAATCCTATCTAGGATTCATGTCATTCTTTGAGGATACCCTTCTAACACTGTTTCTCTCTTTTTTTCTCGCCCACACACCCTTTCATCCAGAATGAGTGGCATCACTGTCACTTGGTACATAGGAACTACCGTGCAGCATTGAGCACTCACTGGAAAAGTCAAGCTGACATTGACACATTGTGTGTACCTGTCTGTCTGATCTGACCACTGTGTGCTCAGTTTCCAGTAATGGCCTCCCCTGCAGCTCTTTTCATACTTCAGTGCTAGCCATTCAGTTCTCATTCTTCTTTCCTAGTCCCTAAGCAGTGAAACATTCTGTGAAACATCCTGTACAGTCTGTGCTGTGTGAGGGATGTTAGGTGACGTGATTCGTTGCTGACATGCCCTCTGATCTCGAATGCATGTTTCATATCACTTAACACATTAAATACAAAGGACAGTTTGGTCATTGTTACAGAGGAGTTTTGGCTTAACTGCCTCGGGAGTGTTTGATATGTGTTCCCTAAGCCTGTCACTGTTGAACTTGGCTCTGTTGCCTGGAAAAGGTGTTGAAGTAGGTGCAAAGGCATGTTTGGACTGGGCATGATAATCTACCATATTTTTTCCTTGTTTATGAAGTATCATGGATCCTATCAGTTCAGTGTCGCAGAAAGCATAGCATTGTTCTGGGCTGTTTTTAAGATTCGGGATGTTGAGCAGTCAGACAATGCAACTATGTAATGGCATATACTTTTTAGCTGTAACATCGCTCATATCTCATTTGCATGTTAGTAAATGAAACCAAGCTATGTACAGTGCTGTGCAAAGGTTGCTTTCTCACAGTGCTTTCTCACAGTAAACACGTATACAGAAACAGTTTTGCATTTTTTCAGATCTAAAGCAAGAGTGGAGATTAATTTGATATGTTTTGGTGGCCTACAGCAGATTTGGTAGCAAGTTTTTTTATCATATTTAAAATATTGGTTTTTTTTTTTTTTTCCCTATGACTATCCCCATTGTATGTATATCACTTTTTATATCTTTCTGGAAATATTTCCTTAAACCTTGTACTTAATGGTTGTTTTACTTTAAAAATGAATGTATTCCAACAAACAGGGACTGTATTTATGAGAATATGTATGGTTTATTTACTTATACTAAATAGTCTTTTAAATGTGTTGATCAATCAACCAATATCAAATCAATTAGCACAATTAAGGTCTTATTCTAATTTGTTTCCTTGAGATTGATTGGAAAATCTCATGGAGGTCACATTTATAATGACTGTCAATGCATTTGTTTGGTCCTATGATCACTGTCACATGGTCACTGTCTACAATCTAAAGGCAATGCATTATTATTGTGTAAACAGCATATTTGAGATCACTAATACCAAAGAAAGTATAAGCAGTAAAAGGCATCAGTCATTCCTAGACAATACCCATGGAAGAAAATGCTGTTCAGTAATAAATTGCCTCTGTTCACCACAGACATGATGACTCAAGGTGGTTTCGATCAAGTTTTGTGAGACATGAGGGACGCCACCATCATCTCAGGGAACTGTGGACATAAGTAATTCAGTAGATATTTCTCCGACACATAGAGCATGACATGTTGAGGAATGAGTAGTGTCTGCAGAGACCTTTGCTTGGTGTTCCTCAAAAGCCAACATGTGAACATGAGCCTAAAAAAAATTAACAGAGATAGCACCTCTGGGTTATTAGTGATGGTGCAGATTCCTGTCTCTAATGTGTTTTACTTTTACCTGCTGGGAGTTTAATTAAAAAACAAAGTGCCTCAATTTAAAGCACATTACTATGCTAATTTAGTAAAGAGTGGGAGGTGATTAAGCTGCTCTTAGAGTTGACTTGAGCTTGCCCCAGGGACTGTATAGAAGACATAGCAACTCTTTATCTGGCTTCATTAGTTCGCAATGTAATCTCCAGCACACCAAAGAGAAATGCTGATACTAAGCATTAATGGAGGCCCATTTTCCTTATGGATTATTAAACAGAAGTTTAATTAATATAGTATCTTTTTGCTTTAATGAAACAGCATTTTTTAGAGTGTGGTTAAACTTTAAGCACTTTAGTTATGATAGACTGCATTTATAAGCTCCTCAAAATGGTTTGTGTAATATTAGAGTGTAGGCATAGGTCATTCCTATTATTCTTGGCTTATGTAATGTAAAGAAAAGTCCTTGAGTCAACAGTCTTCTTCAAAGTTAAACCTCTTAAGACTGCAAATATGTACTGTCCATTTTACACTTGTAATGAAGCTGTTCTATTTTATGAATCTCTTTAAATAGTCAAAAATGATTAAAATATGTAAAACAAAATGCCAATTTTGGCAGTATAGTAGGACAAAGTATAATTGACAGAGCTGCATTTGCTAGGAGCAGGTCATATGGACTTCAAACGTTTTTTATGAAAGACAGTATCAAAACCTTAATTTTTAAAAGCTATCTCAGCTTCTTCTCTGAAGGCTTTACTATAAAGCTTTACTATCCTGTCCAAGGAGCTTTACCATCTCACATGGTTCTCAGATCCATGCTGGAGCTGTGAATCTGCCCTGAATCTGCTCCCTCTTTCCCCAGCCTGATTCTGGAATCATATCCTTGCTTAGATTGCCCACCCTGCCACCCCTCTTTCTGGTTTGGTATCCAGGAGACGGCCTGGCTGGAGCTCCTTGGCGGCCAAGCCTGGGACAGAAAGGTCATGGAAGCCATGTATCCTGTTAATCAGTGACACTGGCCTAACCTGTAGCTTGGCCAGTTCCTTTAGCAGCATCTGATGGCCTCCCATGGACCCGGCCCCCCAGACACCTTATCGCTCACTTTTTTATGATTGACAAGGTCTGAGCACATGTGCCAGAGAGTGGGAGGAGCGCGTCTGGAGAAGCTAGAAGGACCGTCTTCAAAGTGATCGTTTACAGCTGTTCTCTGGGGTAATCCTTATCCTTCTACGAGTCTTTCTCTCTCTCTCTCTTTCACTTTGATGAAGATGTGGTGACATAAGAAGCCATTCTGTTCTAAATTGTTATGGGCTTTCTTCTTCTCCCTCCACCCTCTCTTATGCATGTTCAGCAGAAAGTAAGATAGGAGAATAGGTGGGGTGACTAGCATGTGTTTGCTAAATGTACAGCCATTATCCAGGCCTGGACTCCCCCACACCTCTCTCCCTCCTCCATGCTCGTCTTTTATCTCCCCTGGGCCTGTGATCCTTATCACTGATGCAGAGGCATTGAGAGGAAGGCCTTTCGTGGTGGGGAAATCATTGGCAACATGTGGTGAAAGCTTTAAGATGTTGTCACACTTTAAGTTGCTTATAATCTGTTCAAAGAGAAAGCGGCCCATACTCCTCTAAGCCAGGCTGCTTTTGTGGTTAGAAGGGAAAAAAGTGGGAGCTGGAAGGTGAGATTCGAGGCCTTGGCGAGATCAAGCACTCGCAGCTGCAGTGAGCTTAGCCTTTGACTCCCAGGCTGCTGATTTCTTCTTCCAGAAATAATCCCCCCCCCCCCATCCAGCACCCCCCCCCCCCCCCCCCCCCCCCCCCCATCATTCCAGCCCCCCCCCCCCCCCCCCCCCCCCCCCCCCCCCCCCCCCCCCACCCCCCCCCCCCCCCCCCCCCCCCCCCCCCCCCCCCCCCCCCCCCAAGCCTGTCAATTGTTCTGATTGTCCCCACATATGATTCTCTGTAGGAAAACATCCCACATCACAGAGAACGGGAACTCAGAAATACTGTAGCTGCATTTATGCTGATGAATTGCTGTTTCAACATTTGTATGTATTCATAGTCTTACATTTTTTCCATTTTTCTTTTAAATTTGCCATTTCATTTTCATTGTTCTCAGATGGCTGTAAATTAGTTTAATTATTTAATTAATTAAAATTTGCTTAAAGACCAACACTTGTTGCCTAACTAAACACTTTTTGCCTAATTATTTTTAAAAAGTACATTCCTCTAAAGAAAAAAACGTATATCCCAGTGTGGGTGAGCGCAAAAATTTCAAATTGATGGGCAATTGTATATGCGACTGAGTGACTGGAAGCGGGTAATGATCTCCCAGAGAGCTTTCTCAAAGTTTCTTTGGGGATTATCTTTAAATCTACTCATGGGGAACTAGCAGGGCTTGAATCAATATTAGCGCTGTGCCGCTTAAAATGCATCTGTTGATTCAAATGTGAGAGTCTTATCTGCTAATCTGTGCGCTCAGATGTTGGGAGGGGTGAATACAGCATCAGCACAAATGCAGTGTCTTAGTACATTTACCTCCCCCTTTCCTCTCCACATTCATCTATTCAATGACAGATCTATCCATCTATTTTCACTCTGGGCTTCTTTTCAGTTTGCTTCAACTTTTTTGTTGGACTCTTCTCGTGATTCTTCTTAAAGCCCCAGTGTCAGAGAGCTCTTTTTGGTACATTTCTTTTCAAACCATGACTACACCTTTCTTAAAAGAAAATATATATACATATAAAAATAAAATAGATATAAATCAAATTGCCTAGAAGCATCCTAAAGTGAGAAGTTGGAAGTCTTCTTTTGAATATGATCTGTTGTGTGTTCAGTAGCAGTCTGTGCCCTTATTGAGTTTGTAGAGAGGAGTAGCTTAAAAAGGCCCAGATGTGGGCCTGTGTCCGGCCCCACAGAGCAGCAGCTCCACTGGAGTTCTCTCTTTCTTCTCTCCCTTCTGGCTTTCATCTGAAACCACAGGACAGAAATTCTGTGAGACGGTACTTATGTTGTTTATTGTTTACGATGTTTGCATTACATCCATGGTCGTAGTAGCCACACTAACAGGAGGCTCAGCTTTACCTTGCGTTGCTGTGCTTTATCACTGGCCAGGCCTCGGGCTGTTTATCAGGTAATGTAAATGTAAATGTAATGTTATGGGGGATTGAGTGCGGCGACCCCCCCACCTCCTCCCAGGTTGGCCTTCGCCTGCTCACACTGTGGTGTTGTTTTAAAGAGCATTCTTTCGGCGCTGAACTTGGAAAGGTATTAAAGTGGGATTAGGGGCTCCTCCACAATTCAGTGCTTGTGTCATTCATTGGGCTGCTCTCTCGCCCTCCATTCTCTCTCTCTCTCTCTCCCTTGCTGTCTCTCTCTCACTCACTGTCTATCTCTCTCTCTCTCTCTCTCTCTCTCTCTCTCTCTCTCAGTGGCCCCCTGCTTTTGCCCTGTTTGATTGTGACTAGCAGTGGGAGTTGAAGTGACTGTGCCTTTCAAAAGGGGAAAAAAGGGGTAGGGTTAAATCCCTACTTCACTGCTCCCTGCTAATTCCTCTTGTTCCTCCACGAAGGATTTACTTCTGCTGCCAGTCTTGTGAAAGGCTTTCTCTGCCCATCCGAAAAGTTAGCCGCCACCTTCCTGCCGGGGTGTGGTTGCTATAGCAGGGGCGTCATGCGTGGTTATTCCATCTGAAGCCCTGCTGAGAACGTGGGGTGGGGGGGGCAAGGACAGCTAAAAAAGTCCGGATTAGATTCCAGGACAAAGCCGAGACAGGAAGATTCCAGAAGGAAGGAATGGGACTTACAGCAGCAAAAATAATGCAAGGTGACAGAGAGGGGAAATAGAAAAATAATGGCTTACAAGATTAGAGAGAGTGGCAAAGAATAGAGAAGAAGGAGAAAAGAAAGGGATGAAAAAGAATGTTTTCATTTGGATGAGAAGGATCCCGAGAGCACAGAGCGGCGAGGTGAACAGGCGAATCCAGGAAGTGTCGCGACAGATCAGAGGGGTCATTTCCTGTCATTGCCTGCTTTTTCAAGCTTGATCTCTCAGACAATGATTCCCGTCATTAAATAAACATTTGATTTGGACCTGTGAACTGGATCATGACAGATTTATCACTTCTAGGTCTGACATGTCCAACATGTAATAGGCTAATCGAGCCAGCTTGGGTTATGAATACTCCTTTTGAAATCAAAAAGAGGGATGGACATTTTGGATGCCATTTCAATATGTGATTGATGTTTATTTAGGGGAGCGTAATCATAAAAGCATCTTTGCTGTGACCACCACATTTTTATATATATATATATATATATATTTTAGATGCTTTATGGGATTATGTTATGACATTGGGTTTTTGTTTATTGGTTGTCACTTATCTTAGTCCTGATCAATACGTGCTCAGAAACAGAAAGATTGTCATATCTAACCAAACTAACCAAAACAACACAACCAAAACCATCAAACTAACCAAAACACATCAGCCGAAATGTACGATCCAGGCTAAATGAACTCTCTCTCTCTCTCTCTCTCTCTCTCTCTCTCTCTCTCTCTCTCTCTCTCTCTCTCTCTCTCTCTCTATCTCTCTCTTTCTCCTTTCTCTATCTCTATCTCTCTGTCTGTCTCTCTGTCTCTCTCTCCTTTTCTTTCTTTCTGTCAGACACAAACATGCTTACTTGCTCATTCAGTGTTCACAGCCAGCCCGCCCAATATTTTGTGAACTGATCTAAATTGTTGACATGCCAAGGTTTTTGATTTTCTCTTAAGGGATTAACATTTTTCCATTGTCAAACAATAATCTCCTAAGCTTCTTAATGTTTTGTAATAAATTAAAGATTATCGGCCTTCATAAAAGCTGACTATGCCAATATTCATATTGCTGTTTTCTTGATAAGTTGCAAAGGCAGTCAAAGGGGTGTAGTCAGAGAGCTTTGCTTTGTATAGGTTTCATTCAAGGTTTTGATCAAAGACAGCACCTAAAAGAGAAATATTTTGTATATTTGATATCTAACTTAAATAACAATGCCACAAAAGAAGATGACTGGGGTTTTTTGCCTCTAAAGGATGAATTGCATATGGTTAATTACCTCAGATGACTTGTCAAAGACAAATATGACAAATACATACGATAGCCACAATGAAAATACACCAGCTAACCTTTTCCAAACAAAAATACAGCTGCCCACCAAAGTCAGTGTGCCCCATGCATGGGTTATATCAACATTCTGATCCACATTTTACAAAGCCATTATCATCACAAAGGCTGCCACTGCTGCCCCATGGCCTCATATTTACCCATATTCATCACTGTCAGCCAACCCTGTCCAGTTTCAGCAGATGATGGTGATAGGCACTCTCTCTCCCTTTCTCTCTCGTGCTCTGTCTCTCTGTCTTTCTCTCTCATAGTGCACAATGCCATCAATGCAGAGCATAGATATAGACAAGCACTGGAGCAGCTGTCCCACTGACCCAAGCAAACAAAGGAGCCGTCTCTAATAAATCAGCTCTGATGGGTTGGACAGTATCACACTCGCTTGCTCCGTCTGCATGCTTTCTTTAGCAGGGGCCTCTGGCTGCACGCCTGCAGGCTAGGCAAAACGATGGCCCTATCTCAGCTTTGAATGAAACAAAAAGATTTTATCAAATGCCCTATTGGAGGAAATGAAGACTGTGGAAGTGGCTAGGTTTCTGCAAACGTTAGCAGGCCTGCATCGTGGCTTTCTGGGTAGGGGTCACAGAAGATAACCTAGCAATAGAAGATAAGTGGCCATGGAGGTGAGCTTTGTTTTGATTACTGTGGCTAAACAGGTTTGGGAAAGATTGGTCATTTGCAAATTTTTTAAGGTATTAGGTAACATTTTACGATGGCCGATTTGTTGGTTCAGCCCCACAGGATTCAACCAACACATCTAACAAAATGAGTGAAATATGATTTAGTAACATGATATGAAGTGGTGACTAGAATCTTTTATGTTTTCGGGCTGTTAGCATGCTGTTTGTTCATCAGTGACTGACCTCAAGGCTACTATTTATGAGGCTGAAGGTTGATGAAGTAAAGTGGTTGTTTGAACCTGTTGTGTTTTTGGTTGTTAATGTCATGTTATTGGCCAGTGATTAGCCTCAACTTTTGTGTAACCCAGCCAACATAACAAAAGGAAAAAAAATTTATAGGTAATAATAGAATGCTAAACTGTAAAAGTTATGGCTATCAAATATTGCTGCACGACTTACCTAAAGGTGTAGTTGTAGTATAGTAGTACGGTCAGTCTTAACGTACTCAACCAACTTATTAAATGTGTGAAATGAGAAAAGAACAAAGTAAATGCTCATAATAAATATGTTAATATATCAGGGGTAAAGTGGTTTGAGATAAACAGATACCAAATAATGCTGAGGGCAAAACGATGGCCCTATCTCAGCTTTGAATGAAACAAAAAGATTTTATCAAATGCCCTATTGGAGGAAATGAAGACTGTGGAAGTGGCTAGGTTTCTGCAAACGTTAGCAGGCCTGCATCGTGGCTTTCTGGGTAGGGGTCACAGAAGATAACCTAGCAATAGAAGATAAGTGGCCATGGAGGTGACATTACTGTGGCTAAACAGGTTTGGGAAAGATTGGTCATTTGCAAATTTTTTAAGGTATTAGGTAACATTTTACGATGGCCGATTTGTTGGTTCAGCCCCACAGGATTCAACCAACACATCTAACAAAATGAGTGAAATATGATTTAGTAACATGATATGAAGTGGTGACTAGAATCTTTTATGTTTTCGGGCTGTTAGCATGCTGTTTGTTCATCAGTGACTGACCTCAAGGCTACTATTTATGAGGCTGAAGGTTGATGAAGTAAAGTGGTTGTTTGAACCTGTTGTGTTTTTGGTTGTTAATGTCATGTTATTGGCCAGTGATTAGCCTCAACTTTTGTGTACCCAGCCAACATAACAAAAGGAAAAAAATTTATAAGGTAATAATAGAATGCTAACAAAAATATGCTAAAACGACTTACCTAAAGGTGTAGTTGTAGTATAGTAGTACGGTCAGTCTTAACGTACTCAACCAACTTATTAAATGTGTGAAATGAGAAAAGAACAAAGTAAATGCTCATAATAAATATGTTAATATATCAGGGGTAAAGTGGTTTGAGATAAACAGATACCAAATAATGCTGTGTGTATTGAGGCATTGACATGTATAACATCGTATTGTCAGTGACATCAGACTTCTGATATTCAACATAAAGAAATAAAGGAAATAAAGGTAAAATACCTTCAGTGGATCAAGCGAATGCATTACTGTTTGATAAAGAAAAATTTGTCCTCTTCGAGTGACATACAAATTAGGCGTGTTGTATGCAACAGATATCACTTAAGCCTCATTCAGCAGCTGGTCATACACTATGATCCTATAAGAAATTACTTCCTGTTTCAATCACATTGTCCCTATGGCGGTGAGGCCTAACTAATCACTGCTCCGAATGTGGTAAAGCAAGTGGCCTTTGGTGATGATTGAGGTTTGCTGGTGCGTTTGGGCTGGGCGGCAAGCATGCATTTCCTCTGATTGGGCTCTGCTGAGGCGTTGAGGGGTTATCCAGGGTGCTTTAACAGATGAGCCGCTGTCAAAGGAGATCACCCAGGGGCTTAGCCACACACCCCCTGCCCCCTTAATCACAGCACAGTGATAGACAACCACACATAGAGACATTCCTCAACACTGCAAACTTTACACAGACTTCTTTAGTGTTTTTTGTCTGGTACCATACTGCAAGTGTTTATTGTTTTAAACTATGGTCTAATTAATTATTTAATTCTCAATAATTATTGTTCAGTAAATGCTATTAATTATCTAGTAACGACTGTAAACTAATATGTAAGTTATGCCTTTTTGAAAGTGTGGATCCACATATGGTCTTTCACAAGACCACATATATTAACCATGACAACTAGTGACCTTCCCTCTTACCGGTTTCTTTCTGTCTTTCTCTATTCTCTTAGGTTATTTGCAACCAAATGCAGCGGGTGTCTGGAGAAAATTGCACCAACAGAGTTTGTGATGCGAGCGCTAGAGTGTGTGTACCACCTAAATTGCTTCTGCTGCTGCGTGTGCGACCGGCAGTTGCGCAAAGGTGACGAATTTGTACTGAAGGATGGCCAGCTGCTGTGTAAGAGCGACTATGAGAAGGAGAAGGACCTGCTCGGCTCTGTCAGCCCAGATGACTCTGAGTCAGGTAAAACTGCAGGAAGTGCTATAGATTAAAGCGTGCCAGCACAACAAAGCATCAGACACAGATGAGCTGTAGGGCTATGATCATTTCTATGATGAGCTGATGTGTAAAGAATTATTTGATTGATCAACTAATCGAACATTTAAGCAGTTTCCTTTAACAATTAGTCACCCTATTGGCTAATAGTTGATGGACTAATGGAGCCATTAGCCTTCACATGTGTTTTCTCACAAACTGTTGACTGGTATCAACTAATCAAACAATTATATGTTTTGTGCTGTTCTCTGATAGTTCTTTAATCTATAGATTATAATTTGGTTAATTAACTAATCAGTGATTTTCTCTCATAGTGGACTACAGTTCGATTAATGATTTAATCAAGGCATAGTGCTTTCTGTGGTTTCCTCTCACTTATTCTTTGACCTATTATTCACTTAACTGATCAATGGAACTATACCACTTTATACATTTCCCTCCTTCAGCACCGCCATCAATCAAAATAGATTTCTATTATTTATAGTGCATTAAAACAATAAAAACCAAATCCTTTTTTCTTGTTGCTTACTGTAATCTGTCAAAATTACATTATATGATTGTTATAGTGCAATTTACAGGGCTTTTGTTTTAGTAAACAAATACTGACATGTCAACATTTTTCTACAGTGGATGTCATTGGTATTAATAGACTTTGTTGCACCCCGAACAACCAGATATGCGCTAACTGAGCAGGAATGGATAGTCTGGCACTCATATTTACAGCAGGGGAAGCAGAGCCGTGACAGAGAGAAGCCGCAACATATTGATGGCGTGCTGTGGTGTGGGCGGCCGACGCTGCTGGAAAGAATTAGAGCAGTGGATCCCTTTGAGTGACAGAGGGGATTTGGGGCCTATTCAGCGGCAGACCTATGCTTCTTATCGGCCCTCTGCCTTTACCCCCCCGTCTTGCCTCGCTGTAATGAGGCATCTTGCCCTGCCTCGTTCTCTCTCCCTTTCCATATGGCTCTCATTTCTGCACACACACTCGAAAGTCAAGAAATTTGTCGCACGCATCAGAAAACCTGCATTGACTTTTTGGGATATTTGTTCCACTTCCGTGCTTCATTCAGGCTGGGTCAAGCCTGAAGAGGGCTCCTGAACTGATCCCAATGTCAATGAGAGGCGATGTCCAGTAGAGCAGACTGCTGTAATGCTGTGAAGAATTCATGTGCATTAGGGCACCGCACACTGGCAGAAAAAATGCGGATGAGTGAAAGAGGATAGAGCACATTTACATCTCCCAGTGATGATTTTAAGGGCCAAAGCATTTGCTAGCCTAATTGACGCTCACCTACTGATGCTGCAGAGGCCGCTTGCACCTAATTGCAGCAACCCTTCATCGCGGGAAATTGTCTCTCGGGGATCATAGCCATTACTCGGTTTTTAACTTTTGAACCGTGCCATGTCATGGAGTTTGGCCAGTTTTCTAATTACGATTATTATTCTATCAAACATAAGCTGATTTGGCTTATTAGATGAAACCTCCATCCGCTGAACAATAAAGCCAATCCCCCACTTGGCTGTTATAATTACAGTAGGAGAGCCAGAAGCCATTTCGTTTAGATGGCACATTAGTATGACCTACTGAGAGAGATTATCATGACACGGGAAGGGTTTGATTGACCGCCTGAGGATTGCACATATTATCATAGTCTAATTGAGACTCTGTGATTAGTTCATATGATGAAAGAACGTCATAAGAATTTTGGTTCAAAAAGTCATAATGTGAACTGGTCTCACACTGGGGCAAAATTTTTTATCATCTGGTAAAGTTAGGTAAAACATTCAACTTTGAAAAGTGATTTAAATATTAGTTCAGCCCTCTTCTCAGCCTTGCATCAGTAGACAGGTTGCCTTTTTATTTTTTCCACTGTTTTGTGGTCATAAGCCTCCTGTGTGTGCAGGGACATGGTATGGACAATTCACCTACCGACTTTGTGGTTTTCATATCTGTTTCACTGCTTTTCCCACATATCTAGACTATATGTGTATGAGTTCCACATTCGTATTCTCCCTGTAATATAACATCAGTTATGTGTAGGATTCTTATCAAAGATTTATTCAGTGCAAAACAGCCAAAGCTGTGTGCTATTAATTATAAACGACACAATGTCCAGTCCAGTGACAGATGTACATACTTCACGCTTTACAAATCAGGGCTACAGCCTTGTAGTGGATGTGGCCTATTCTTTCAGTAATAAATTGATAACAAAAATATTAAAACCACATGTCTCTTTTCATTATGGATGCACTGTGTCTGAATCACCCCTAATTGAAAAGAACAAAAACATCTATTCATCAATAGGCTGTCTGAAAAGTTGCAGAGTTCAGAAAAAGTGCTGACTCGCATGAATGATGAATCTCTCCCCAGAGAAGAGTGAGGATGAGGAGCTGGATATCAAGCCGGAGAAATGCTCTGGAGGCCCGGGCAAGGGGGATGATGTGAAGGACCCAAGGAGACCCAAACGTCCCCGCACCATCCTCACCACACAGCAGAGACGTGCCTTCAAAGCTTCATTTGAGGTCTCCTCCAAACCCTGCAGGAAGGTGAGTAGCCGCTTTTTAGATCACATTATGATATTGTAATAATAATAATAATATTAATATCCTTTCAACAGAAACATTGCTTTGTTTTAACATCTGTATTCTTATTTGTTTTGCTATTATATTTAAAAGAAATTATGTAATTACATAATTATTACATAGTTTACCTGAGCCGCAAGTCTATTTTTTAGGATTATTGTGATGTCAGGAAAGGACAGAAAGTGTCAAAATATAAATGTGTTTTTTCTTTCTTTCTACATAGCTGTAATTCATTTCACATTTTCCTCTTACAAATGCAATATATGGAATATAATATGGAATGCAATATGGAAAGTATACAATTTACAAATTTTATGAAAGTTTATTAATTTCATAAAGCTAACAAATTTGCTACAGCTAATAAATAATGGGGGTCAAATTATATCAGCTTATAATATTGTCGTACATAACTGCAGCTGCTAAGGGATTAAAGCTGTTGGGTGCTGAAACCAGAACATTAATTGTTTGATGTTTTTGAATCCAGGTAAGAGAGACCCTGGCTGCAGAGACTGGATTAAGCGTACGTGTGGTTCAAGTTTGGTTCCAGAACCAGAGAGCTAAGGTGAGCCCTCACCCTGTTCACTCCACCTATCCATCACCCAGTATTACCCACATGAACCCAGTGATGGTCAGTCAGAGAGCAGATAACGCAGAAATCTGTGAGTAATCCTCCTACTGCAGCATTAACGCCAAGAGCCCTCCTCACACACTGCCAAAAGGAAGAGAGCACTAGCGGGGATAGAGACAGCAAATCTCAGCCGCTATCTGCCTCGGGCTTAACCTCTTGCCGCATTCCACAGAAAACTCCCCGCAAGGGAAAGAACGATGCACCATCCATCCCACTCTTACGTTAGTGTCTGAAAACCACCTCCAAGCTCTGATGCTATCTTCAAAAGCCGCAGAATAATATAATGCTCTCAGATAGACGACTATATAGTTCAGGAAGAGGTGAACAACAAAGAGCATCCCTTTTTTTGTTTTAGAACCGAGTTGGTTCACGATGTCCCAAAGTTTTCTGATTGTGACATTATCTGTGTTTTTTCAGATGAAGAAGTTGGCGCGAAGACAGCAGCAGCAACAGGAGCAACAGAACTCCCAAAGACTGGGTCAAGGTAAAATACCTCAATATGAATGTTACCCTGCTTGTTCAAGCAATAATAATGTGACAGATTTATTTCAGACAGTTCACAATCACTTTATTGTTATATCATCAGTTTTTACAGTTACGGTACCCTTAAAGAAGATTCAACAGTTGTGTTGTATCTTGTCGCCATATTACAGAAGCTTGCACAATCATTTTCCTCAGTGTTGTTTGATTGGAACCCAGGGTCGCAGCATCTACAATGAAACTGTAGTGAATTCATTCCCTACCCAAAATGACCAGCTAACATGAGGTTTTAGGAGTGTTATTTATAAGCAATGTTTTAAAGAAAATAATGTTTTCAGGGATACTATTTGGCCTTACAACACCAACTGCCTTGCTGTCATGAATATCTTTAAAAATATATATTTTAAGACAATACCTCTCAGATGGATCATAGAACAATGATAGATCCCTGTATAATTTTTAGCATCACTGCCATCAAATCACCAATTTAATTTACATTTTACAGTTTATTATTTGTTCATGAAAGAAAAATCTGCAAAATGTCTCTTAAAAAATACAGTATGATGCCAAACCCCATCACACCTTAAAGGAACCACTTTCGGGGGTCCTGTAAATGAAATGTGCAAATTTGAAGAATCTTTAATTACCACATGATTATGACTAACTACATATATCTACTGCCCAAGCCATCTCAAGCATAGTTTATCAGCCAACATGGCTTACATGGCTAGGCTTTATTGACTTTTCCTTGATGCTCTAGGGAATATGGTTATGGCTCTGTCAACTGTATATCAAACCAAAAAAGGGACATGTGGGAGTGTGTATGGAGGAACTAATTCACAGCGCAAGCACATTGAAGTTGCCCCTACTAAGACCCATCCACCCACATTCTCTCCTCTCTGTTGGCAGCAACCTCGCATCCCCTTTTTGACAGGCCAGCATCTCATGTTGCCATGCAGTCAAGCATAGAGAAGGGCCTATTCTCTATCACTGACCCACGCACTGACTGCTCCAGTAGTTGGAGATCTGTTACACATCTCACTTTGCTCACATTGTCTCAAGTCCTCTTTAATTCATTCATTTTGTTTTAAGCAGTGAAAAAATGGAAACTATCACTTCAAAGTTAATGTGTTGAAAAGACCCAAGCAAGCCCCCCTTTGTTGGTTGATTTAGGATCAGGTCCTATGGAAACTGGAGGCAACGGGGGGTTGAGGAGTTATTCCAAGCACTTTGGTGGGAGACAAATGGTTCCCCTAAAGCTCAGAGCCTTAATTCCTGAGAAAATATTTATTATTATACTGTGAAAAAAATGCAATCATTCACTTTTGCTCTCTACTCTCTCATTCCTCTTTTGATCTATTGTCAATATATATTTGCAATTAATTTATTTTAGAAAATCCACTTGGCATTACTGGACAGCTTAGCATCCAGTACTTCCTGTGGCCTTTGCATTTCAAAGTCTGCACATTTCGAGCTTTTTGTGATAATTCTATAATACTTGGCTATGACAATAACATTGTTGTGTGTGGCTAATTTGCTCTAAATAACACATGCAACCAATCCTCTCATGCTGGTGAACTTGTTTTACTCTAAAGCAAAATGTGATTAACAGTATCAGTGCAAAGTAAATTTAGATTTAAGATCCCTGTAGAGATAAGATAAGAAACACGCATTTCTGTTGTACTACATAAGAGCAGTTCTTTCTCTCTTTACTTTGGGGAAATCCCAAAGCTTACATTGACATTTTACTGCTGAGCACAACCTCTTGTACCTTCCCTGCAGGAAAGTCATAATCCTGAGATCATTGAATCATCTTCAGCTATAAACCAAGAGTAATAATACTTTTATTTTATAGACCAATGTTAGACTATCCTCATGGTGCATCCAGTTATGAGGCTTTTTCACGAACTCGGCTGTAAAAAAGAGAGAGAGATGAAAGAGAGGCAGAGAGAGAGAGAGAGAGGGAGTGGGGAAAAAAGCTCTGGATTGCTGTTGAGTACCAGAATTGTAGACTCATCAAATCAGCACAACTTCGTAGTTTCACTTTTCCAAGTCTGACAGATAGTATTTGGGCCAGCAGTTCTGTGGCCTCCTGCAATCTGCCGTAGCCTCTCTGTCACTCTGATTGGATAACTCATGTCATTTAGGTAGATAACGATCTCTTATTGGTCATGAACCCGTGTCTTCGTTCAGTAGAAATGTTTTCTCAGAGACTAGGAGGAAGATGAACTGGTAATGGTGTTCACCAGAGACAGTCAGGCGTGGGTGAGCTGACCCGGTGGTCTGAGACACAGAACGTCTGCTGAAATTGCAACCCCCTTTAGGGAATACTGAGGCAGCTGAGTGTAGAGGAACTGATATCATCAATCATGGAATTGTGTTGGAATGTGTCACTAGAGGAGACCCGTGGTTATTATTTGGTTAAATACATTATCATAAACGGTATTCATCTTGGTTATCCATGTCATCTTTCTAGAGGTTTGTTTGGACACCAGTTATTATTAGTATTAGTTATTAGTAATTAAAAGGCTGGGAACTGTATTTACTATTATGTATAGAGGAATGCATTCTGTAGAACACAGTGCTCACTGTATTTGCACCACTGTATGAACTGCCACAGTGCTTTTGCCTTTTAAAAAACGTGATAACATGAAATAGGCTTCACTGAACATGTTTAGTATATGTCTATAGCCTGAGACCCTACCTGCCGAGGCGTGAGTATCTTCCAACATCAAAGTCCTCTTGTTCTATCCAAAGTACAACCCGCACTTCAATGCTGAACCATACTCGTTGTGATCCGCCTTTTAAGAGAGTGAACTCTTCGGCGATCGCTTTCTCTGTCACAGTGAGCGTCTTCTACCTACTGTACGGTAACTCTCTGTGTAGAGGGCTAAGTCATGGTGTGTGGTCCTCTCAGTGTTCGATGGACTAGCGGCCACATACACAGAGTCGATTTCTGTAGGCATGGTTCGCCTTTACGCTTACTGAGATCGAAATGACTTCATAGGATGACGAGTTGTCGCTGTACACAGGTATTGGGTGTGTGCTCGTTATGTTCCTGGCAGTCTCCAGTGCAAAGATAGCATGTTTTTGTTTATTTGGCATTTCTTGACTCAAGTTCATCTTGATTTTAAGGGGAAGGTACTGCCATTGCCCATAATGGTTTATAGTAATTACCGCTCTACATACCCAAGAAAGATTTTACATAAACAATGACGAAATTAATGAAAGAAAGAGAAATTACCTAATATGTCCCTAAATCATACCTAGAAGGAAACATTTAAAAAGAAAGACATAGTGGCTTGCTTTTGATGACTACCCCATCAAGCGGAACATTAATATGTGGCAGTATTTCTAATTCTGAGCATTTTTTTTCTATCTTCATCCAGAGGTGATGTCCAATAGGATGGAGAGTATGATGAACTCCTACACACCACTGGCCCCTGCCCAACAGCAGATGGTTGCCATGGAAAATGGCTACACAGCTGACCCCTTCCAGCAGGGCCTCACCCCTCCTCAGATGCCCGGTGACCACATGAACCCATATGGTGAGCAGAACCCCTGGGGGCCACTCCCACCCTTTTTCACAAGTCAACACTTGGGCATGTATTTGGACCACAGCGCCGACTCTCGCAAAACGCTACTTGATCACCATCCCGCCACCCACCCTCGTTCCCAAACACACACATAAAGATGACACAAATGCATTCTCAGGCCTGCCAGTTTATTTTGAAGTTTCCTGAGTAAATGAATCCAATATGTTGTACATTCTCCACCCGGTTCTCTTCTTTGCTATTCCCACACCAACAATCATCCGCTCTATTCGCTCCGCCTGCATATGAGGTTTGATGGCATATTCTGTTATACTTTGTGACAGTGTTCATTGGCTAGTACATGAAAAGACAGAAGATGATCTGTGATGGAACATATAAACACAACAATGGTTAACCATGATGGGTGACAGTCTAATCATCCTGGGACAGTGTATATGGGTCCCATTACAAAACATCAATGAGCAATGCTGATTTTTTGTAGAACTGCAAGATTTCTCAAGCTTCGCTGGCATTTTTTGGCATTTTTTTTCTGTTATCAGATCATGGAACAGTTTGTGCAGTGCTCTTTTGGCCAGTGTTCTCAGTGGTATTGATATATTAACACCATGTTTAAGTATTGCTTGTGCAGATTGTTTGGTCACAGATAGGCAATGAAGAGTTCCCCAGTGGCTTGTCATCCATTTCCTTTAATTGCAAGGCCCCAATCCCCAGTTTCATCACACTTCAGCACAGGGTTTATGGTGAAACAAGAGAAAACAGGCAGCATTGCCAGGTCATTAAAAAAACATAGCCCATCAACCTGTCACTGTCTTGTGTAATGGTGTCATTAACCGACGGGGCCGAGCATCAAACCTAACTGTCCCCACAAGGAACATGACAGAGCAGGAGATTAACACAGAAGTAAACATTTGCTATTAGCTCAGGTCGTTTGGAAGGCTCCCTTTTGTTTTAAAATGTCTAAATGCATGTTGCTGCAGTTTGTTTAGTAAGATAATTAGTGAGACACAGGTATCTGAGGAAATATGTGGTCACATTAAGGTACTATGTCACTGATATTCTACTACCTATCCATGATTAGAATGTCATCATTTCAGAACTTCTTTTTTGTTCTACAGGAAATGATTCCATATTCCATGATATTGACAGCGACACCTCTTTGACCAGCCTCAGCGACTGCTTCATGGCTTCTTCTGAAGCAGGCACATTGCAGGCGCGTGTGGGAAACCCCATCGACCGACTCTACTCCATGCAGAGCTCTTATTTTGCCTCATGAAAACCAACACGAATGAGGACAAGCAGGAGTGTGTTAAGTGACTGCTCCATTCAGTAAATGCCTCAGAACCAAGAACTCCAAACAAAGCTTAAGGAACAATGGACAAAAGGCCAAAATCAGGTCCAAAATATATAAAAAGCATAGAACTTGAAGACAAGCGGTCCTTATTACTCAGTAGTGAACAACACAGCTCAGGACAGCTGGTTTTCTGAAGTTGATAGACTTTTTCTAGCTATCTGTAGATTTTCATACATGACTTTCACCGAAGTAGCACTCGACTCTTCGACATCCACTTATGGAAAAAAAGAGTATTGATGTACAGTTGAAAGCCACTGAAGCCACAAACCTCAGTCCACAGCGTCCTGCCAAGGAAGGCTGAAGATCAAGACACTCCTACAATGCATGAGCCCATATTCTTTGTGAACATGACATTGAAAAAAAAAATCTTAGAAAATAGGTGAAAAAAAATCTTGTTGTTGAGATGTGTAAATGTGATGTTTGGACTCTCATAATTTCCCTTTTCATTATGTTCAGCATTGTGTTTTTATCACTTTAATAAGTTTAGCGTTGATAGATGGAGGAGGAATGTATAGTGTAAGTGTATTTGCTCTGTGTGTGCACAAGTATGTGTGGGAGAGAGTTTATGTGTAAGCGTGTATGAAATGTGTGTGTAGATGTCAGAACGCGTGTGTAGTCAGCTCTCTCCATGTGTGTATGCGCTCCAGTGTGTTCTAGTTTGAAAGATGGAAAGAGATGGATAGCGTGAGCTCTATCTTGTGTAAATATATATGTTTCCCGAACAAATCAGTTGTGCATGTTCAAATGGAGATCATTCTATTTATTTAACTAAAACATGCTCTTGAAGGTACTTAAGAAACTGAAAAGCTTTATTTAAAAAGGAGAAAACTATGTCAAGCATTTAAAAAGCATCATCATAGTCCACTTGTATGTCATTTAATTATGAAAAATATCCCCTTTTCCAGCTATGATGTACATCAGCAAATGTGTGCTATTTATTTGTTACAAACCATGAAGAAACCATGAACCAGTGTCAGAAATGCATTTCCGAATGTGAAGACTGCTAAATTACCAAAGTTTGTTGGTATAACGAATAAACTCCATTTCTCCTGATTAGAATTCCCTTTGTCAACAAACTCTCTCCATCTCTCTTATGCTTATTTGATTAGGGAGTCAATGTGAAGAGTGATGAGGAGAAAATGTCAAAGAGATTGACACTTACACTTAATATGTAAAGGCTTATTCCAACAAACATCACTTTATGTCAGTTGTCATAAACGGCTTATGTAGGTCCTATGTAGACCCATGAACGTTGACCTTAGATATCTGGTTATAGGTTATTGTTCTGCAGAACAGTTTGGATATACTGTTAGAATATGTGAAACACAACACCAGGTCCTGCAGAAGTCACGGAATAGTGAATTAATGTCTGCAGAGGTTCTTACATACACACTTGTCTATGTGCATTCATTTCTTTATATGATAACCCGGTCTGTCATGATCATAAAATTTTAGCTGCAGGTTAATTGACATAAAAACTATTATGATAAACAGTTTGTTGTTTTTTGTGCCTTACATGCCACTACTAAAGACAAGGCTTTTGTACTAATAAGAATGTTTCTTTAGTATGCAGCGTAAATAATTAATGTAACTTAATGTAAATTAATGTAAGCATCACAAAACAAAGCAAATTGCTTTCTAGGTGTCACGAGTGGCTATCAACACACACCAAGTCAGAAGTTGTGACTTCTAACTTCATATGAGGCTTTATATGACATCTAAAGCATTCTCTGCTGATGTCTTTCCTATAAACCAACTGATGAGACATGCCAACTCAGTCTTTTTGTTGCATAAACACATGATTGTAAAAGCTAACAACTGTGAAAACTAACTGCATCAGCTTGAATGTTTGTGATCACTTGATTCACATACATTTGTAGTAATTGTGAAAAATACTTACTCAAATGCTTCTGTGTATGTATTGCCAATTACACATGTGGGGCACTTCTTTGAAAGAGTGGGGGTCCACATTTCTGGACTGTTTAAATGCAACTGCTAAATATAATTTATATTTAAAAAAGTACTACACTATTAAATTTAATTTAAATTTTTTTAGAGCAGAGTTTGTTTTATGTTTTATGTTTAATTCATTTACTGCACTTAAAAGGGTATTTTAATTAAATACCTCGCCTAATATAGCCGCCCGGCACGCACTGTTAAAACAGAAGCATGTGAAATTGCGAGAGTGAAAATGTATGCAAAGCTGTTCTAAGCCCCCCCCAAAAAATGACCTAAAACATGTAACGTAACAACACTGCATGTTTTAAAACATTACTTTTATCAAGCAGTATTTCTAGTGCTTAGTGTGCAGTCGCGTGTTGAATGTATGACTATGGGTTATGGGACTATGGGAATGTATGACATAATCAATTATTGCTCCACATTCAGTTGCTGCACCACCTATTAAGAATCTGTTTGGTTGCTTCCCAAGTTAGTTGAGAACCAGAAGGAGCGTGTTTATCAGTTGTTAGATGTGTCAGTTATTTTTGTCTCTCACCACTTTAAAGCATATCAAAAGAAAGAATGCAGATTACTTTGAGGGACATTTACAACATATATGCTGCTTAAAACTCAACTCACATATGCATACTTCTCACAGCATATTCTATTTGAGGAATCGAGAAACATAATCTCTCTGTCCCTTTGGTGCATTTTCCTTTCAAAAAAGTAATTCGTTTAAACAAACAGCAGTTTTTTTTTACATTTTTACATTTTACGTTGACATTTACAGCATTACGCAGAGCAGTTTACAAAAGTGTTTAGTCAGAGAATGTTTATTTGCTAGTTACAGTTAGAGGTTAGAGTCCAAATTTGCCCTAAACAAGGGCCAGTGCTAAAATCTAGAAAGAAGTATACAGAATTAAATAGAGCAATAAGTGCATACCTAACAAGCCAGTGCTTTTACATAGAGAGAAGTTAACTAGTTACGGGTACTACAATGCATTTGAATATAAAATTAGATTAGTGCTTACTTAAGTGCTTTACAACAAAATGAGTATTCATTTTACATGTAAAGACCGTAAGAGAGTCTGCTGTTCGGAAAGCTCAGTAGGTTCATTCCACTATCTGTGCCAGGACAGAGAAGAGTCTTGAAGGTTGGCGTGTCAAGTCGAGCAGCACTTGGGGCTCGAAGGGCTTGAGATACAGGTTGACTCCTGACCATTGGCAGAAGGTATAGAGGGGCTGGTTTAGAGAAGTCATGCTGCATTTTTAGATGGAATGTTCAGGGACATCTCAAATGACCTCGGTTTAGAGCTTTAGAGTAAGAGTGAGATGGTGAGATGTCATCCTGGAGAAGATGATTAGTTCATCTAAAATGAGCAAATTCACCAATGTGATTTTATACTGAACACATTTTAGGATGTAAACAAGAATAAATGTGCCATCATTGGTGAACATGTCCAGTGAGCCATGTTTTCAAGCAACAGATTGTACAGCTAAGTAGACACCTTAGTCTCGGTATTCCAGACCAACTCATGACATTAATGTGCCCTCCAGTTTGCATTTCTTTTGTATCAGTTTTAGGCTTAGAACTTAGGGACAAAATGCAGTTGCTATGCTGGCTAGCTAGGGGAGCCCAGATCTTAATCAGCCTAGTCGTATAAAACAGATACGTAGGTGAAGTCTAAGATAAAAACACATTATTTAATCCCTACATTAAATTAAAGCCCACAGAAAGTCGCAGTAGTCGCATTTCAATGGCTGACACTGGTACAATGCAACAATTTAATAATAATAATAATAACAATAGTTAGAAAAGACAATTATGACTGAAGAAATTTTGGCAAACATTTATAGGATTGTATAAGAGGTATAGTACAAGGCTAATAGCTACACTTTTAAAATATTCCCAAAAAGTATATTTTAGTGTGTTTCTTGGCAGACATGGCACCATCTTAGCATTCACAACATGCACATTCTACTACAGTAGATCACATGTGACATGAAACATACCCCTGTCTATTTTTAAAATGAATTAACATGCTTTTTTAGTCCGTATGCAATAACCTACAGTTTTGTGTTCATTTAGAACAATCAAGACTAGCATGAATGAGCTTTGGAATAGCCTACCAGTCAGTGTTCAGGACTCAGACACTGGTTCTTTCTTCACAATCTTTAAATCCAGGCTTAAAACCTATCTGTGTAGTCGAGCTGTTGGTAATTAGTCCTGATTGTTCTAAATGAACAGAAAACTGCATTTTAAGTGTTAGCCTAGAATGAACAAAGTTACATCAGGGGGCAGAGCCTTATCATACAAGGCCACCCAGCTTTGGAATAGCCTACCAGTCAGTGCTGGGGACTCAGACACAGCCTCAGTCTTTAAGTCCAGGCTTAAAACCTACCTGTTTAGTCAAGCTTTTGGTAATTAGTTTTCCACTGTTAGAGTGTTTGGTAAGCTGGGAATGTTTGTGCCGTCGTGCCACTGCTCTTTATGTTCGCTCTGGTTTGTTGATGGTGGAGCAGAGGGACTTCTGAGTTGAACTGCTGTCCATCCTGTGTCAAACAAAATCATATCACCCTGGGAGCCACATTTTATGTCATTTGTGTTGGTGTAAGTTTTTAATGTGTTGGTTGTAAATATCTTTCAGTATGTGTGAATGTCCTAGTATCTACTTATCTCTCTATTTTCTCTCTCTATTTCTTTCATTCTTTCTTTCTTTTATTCATATTTATTTTAGTATTTATATTTAGACAGTCTATTCAAGCGCCTGATGAAAGTGGGAGCGGATACAGGGAGTGGAGTGAACCTGTGATTGGCTACTTAAAAGACCCATGTTTGATGCCCCCGTGCTTTCACCCGTAGTTAGGTTTGGGTTTTTAAGATGGGTTGTGTTGTTTGCCGAGGTGTCAAATAACTAAGTACACTTACTTCGTTACTGTATTCAAGACGGTTTTTTAGGCATCTGTACTTGCGTGTTTCTCTTAGCTAAAACTTTTTACTTTTACTTACTACATTTTTAAAAAAATATCAGTACTTTCTGCTCACTACATAAAAAAAAAAAAACTGAATTTAACAATCAATTAATCAGGTGATTCTATTTAGGCATCGACAAATCGGAATCCTACTGGCTGTGAAAGGGAAGCAAAGTGGACATGCTTTTTCACGGCTGTGAGTGGCCTTACTCAGTGCCGGAGTGGGTGATCAGGACAGCAGGGAGATAATTTCCGGATTCTTACTGCTTACTGTGAGCTAATGCACAAGCTAACATACCTATACATCGGAACTCTCTACAAATATTAACCCTGAGACGTAGCGTAAAGGTTACAGTAAAAACAGTGAAACCTGTCTCTACTGATACACCCCGAGTGTGCTAACTCTAACCGAGACATGTACAGTGGATTCAGTGAATATTAATGCAGCCTTTATTCAAATTCCACCTTAAATAATGTAGCAGTGATGTTCAGACGAGTAAGCCTGCATGGCGTGCCCGCATTATTTTTTAAGGTGGAATGGAATTTCGAATAAGAATCTATGTTCAGACTTGAGAGTCCAACTGATTTAATCTGAACACAGTGTCATTTTCGGCGGTGTGCATGATGAAACTCTTAATCTAAAAATAAAGTCCCTCCTGTCAGGGGCTTGGATAAAGGAATTATTTAATCTGGTTTTTAGAGCTGACTGCTGAAATAAAAGCTGACAATTTTCTTAAAATTAAATAAATATCAAACACAATCAAACATCCATGGTGCTATAGATGAGGATTTTAGTAGAACAAAAAGAAAGCAGAAGGCTATAAAAAGCTCCTAAGAACCAATAACCTTAAATACCAGTTGCCCAGTTGCACCTATAGATTTGTTCTTTTACATGTCTTTGTATTTTATTTGACATTTTATTGTCACAGCCTGTATTAATAAAAGTGCTTGTGACTTTTCACATTTAGCCCACATCATAGAAAATACTGACATATACACCGCTCAAAAAATAAAGGGAACACTCAAATAACACATCCTAGAATTAATGAAATATTCTCATTGAATACTTTGTTCTGTACAAAGTTTCTAATGACAACATAAAATCATACAAAAATCACGTGCAAATCCAATTATTAACCAATGGAGTGCCTGGATTTGGAGTTACACACAAAATTTACTTTGTTGCTGTACAAATCCAACTGACATAAATGTCCTTTAAAACAAGTCAAAAAATGAATTTGTGGGACACACTGCAAATAATGAGGTAGGCACATCCTAGACTAAAGCTGAACAGTCTGTGGTGCAATGTGACGAGGTCATTTGGATCAGGTAGGAACTTTGAGAACTTAGCATTGTCTGTAAACTCAGGGCCAACCGCACCAGCATTTCTAATGAGGATCTTTCTTCGCCTAGACACCTGCCACTGATCCACTGGCTGTGGCAGCTGCTGGAGCACAGACTCTGCCACATCTGTCACATTGTGAACCTGCTTTCATCTGTGAAGAGCAAGGGTTGGTGAATTTGAGTCAAATCTCGGTGTTTTTTTGGCAACAACAAACTCATCGGGGCCTCATACCTCCTCATGGAGTCTGTTTCCTCCTTGCACAAAGTGCCTGCTGGAAGGTCATTTTGCGGTCCTGCTGCTCCTCCTGTTGTTGCCCTCCTACGGCCTCCTCCACATCTCCTGGTGTACTGGCCTGTCTCCTGGTAGCGCCTCCAGACTCTAGACACTATGCAGACAGACACAGTAAACCTTCTTCCCACAGCTCGCATTGATGTGCCATCCTGGATGAGCTGCACTACCTGAGCCACTTATGTGGGTTGTGGAGTCCGTCTCATGCTACCACGAGTGTGAAAGCACCACCTCCATTCAAAAGTGACCAAAACATCAGCCAGAAAGCATAGGTACTGAGAAGTTGTCTGTGGTCCCCACCTGCAGAACCACTCCTTTATTGAGTGTGTCTTGCTAATTGCCAATAATTTCCACCTGTTGTCTATTCCATTTGCACAACAGCATGTGAAATTGATTGTCAGTGTTCCTTCCTAAGTGGACAGTTTGATTTCACAGAAGTTTCATTTACTTGGAGTTATATTGTGAATATATATATATATATATGTATACATACATATTACATATAGCCTTTCCAAGTTTGCTATTAAATCAAATGCTATTAAATCTTGATTGAAACTTTCTATTGACAATAAAATAATGCCGAGGTAAGGTGTTTGCATTGACACATTTAGCACTGCCAATATACTTTAGCTCCTAGAAAGCTTGATAACATTGCAAAATGTTTGACTTTGCAATGAAGAGAACCATTACATTGTGTAAAAAAGCCTGAGCCTGAGATTTAGCATGTTTTAGGGTAGTAAAGGGCAAAGCATGGACAAGTCAGACCATTATTTAGAAATTGTGATGATTTAAAGTCATTTAGCAAAATTACCCAGCTTTATAGGTGATAATTCACTCATTAAAATACATTATCCTATATCCTACCATAAAGCCAGTTCCTGATATTTCTCATTATATAATGCTTTGTGGTAAATGTAAACCACATCAAATAGCATTCTTTAGCTAGTTCACTTTGTTTTCAAGGGTTCCTTGCAGACCACTAAGCATGAATGTCATCCAGCTGTTAAAAAGGATCCGTTTATTTATTACTTACCACCCACATCTCATTAGGTATTAATCCTATCTAAAGTACCTAGCTAAGGATTAAGGCAGACTATGTAAATGTATGATAATTAACATCATTTTAGTTCCCTAAGAATCAAACAATATACATATATTATAACCTTTTTAAGTGTTTTTTTTTTTTACGTGCTCATTATTACGTATGGATTTTGGCTTACACAAACAATTCAGACACTGATAACATTGATTCAAATTTTCCCTGTTTTATTTCCATTTTTTATTTTTTGGTGATAAAGATGACTAGAGAGATAAAAAGTTAGATTGATCAATTGATCTCTTCCACACATACTTGCTCCCATATATCCTCATATAGAAGAGGTCTGGGCTCCTCCGACTGCTGCTATGGATAGCTCTGTATAACCATTTGGTATTCCAGGCTGCTGCCAGTGTTTTGTGTAAGCTTGGCCATTTGTAAGTGGACAGACTAGGCCTGGAATGTCACTTCATTGATGTTTGGTTTTTTTCGTCACTTATTTTCCTGGAATGACTATGATAGTAAAAATGAGTGAATTTGTTTAAATTAAATTTTAATTTCAATTAGAACATAAGTCTGTCTTGATATTCAGTACCTGCTGATATTGTGTCTGATACCACATTGATGACTAACCCATCCACAGCTTGCACTTTGAGTTACTAAAGTCTTTTTATTCAGCTGTAGTTGAATGTCTAAAGCAAGACATGCACCGTGTGATTTTAGAAACCCAGTCCCTTGGTGACTCACACTGTACAAAAACACTAAGCACGTGCTACATGAAATTCAGCTCCTACTGACTGCTCTGTTTACAGACAGAAAAAGGATTACTTTACTCAAAATAATGCTGCATGCTTGAGTACTGAGCACCGCTCTGCACATACATGACAGGACAATACAGGCTTAACAACAAATACAGTAAAATGTATTAAATTCTTTCAAACAGAGCAAAATCTCCAAAATCACATTTCAACTTAGACCATCACACAAACAGCTTATTCATTTATCTTCTATGCCACTCCTGGGTCACAGAACCATATCCTAGCGCTCACTGGGCTAAAGACAGGAAACACACTGGACACGCCGGTAATGCTGACGAATTTCTAAAGTCGAAGCAAAATCATGAGTCTTGATAGAGTTGCGTCGCATTTGCGTCATCTCGATCATTCAGTGTAAGGTGGTCAAGAATGCAGTTTTAAGTCAGTCTTTTTCTCGTCCTAGCGTTTCAATAAAATCAAGCCTGTTTAATATTATCATAAAGTCTTTCCTCACGCAAATAGTGACGTGAACATTGTCGACAACCAATAGGAGAGCTCTTTACAGCTCCAAAGGGGACGTCGCGAGCCAGTTACAGGAATGTCCGGCAGAGACTCGACATGGAGGGGAGTCCGGCGAGGGTTCAAAAACAGCGGTTCTGCTGGACTGTTTAAAAAGAGAAGGCGGTGGAGCTGTAGGGTGAACAAGAGTGCCTCTTTGACGCATCTTCCCGTTTCTATCGCGGCAGAGTGGAAAAGGAAAAAAGGAGGACAGCTGCTAAAACCCACGATATCCCTGGGGGTAACGCGAGCCCGAGACGTCACAAACGTAAACACATCCAAGAGTTCATTAATGCGCAGAAATGCGCGATAAACAGTCAGATTCCAAATCACATACGTTTTAAAGCTATTTTCACGTTATCCTATCTTGTCATAAAGGGTAGTTATGCTATGCTAAAGCTAACTTGCTAGCTAGCTAAAACACTGCCGAATGGGGCTACAGTGTTTACATTTAGCCTACCAGCGAACATGATGGGAAGTAATCTCAAAATCTAGCTGCAGTCTTGTAAATAGTGACTCTGCAAGATTCCCAGTATTTGCAAAATCATAGTCTGTGACTAAAAGGTCTGTGACTTGTCTTTTCATGTAAAAGGGGTGTCAGACTTTAGTCTATTAAATGTCTTTTCGAAGTCTTCTATTGTATGGCTAGCATAGGGCAGATACACAGATCACAGTCACATACACGCCAACAGACAGTTTAGCATCTCCGGACTTGGCCGCAGAAAACCACATGGAGGAAACCCACACAGACTCAAGGAGAATGCAAAAATAAAGACCCAAGATGCCTCAGCCCCAGCCTTTTTATTTTTCTACTGAAAAATAACTATATTTTTACTTACTATGTTTTTCAAACTGTGTTCATTTAGATGTATTTAATGCATTTCTTATGCTTATGCTTTTAGTCCATCTGATTTGCTGCATACTACATTAGCCCCTTACACCCACAGGGCCACCACAGACTTAAAGTATGTTTTGGGTGGTGGATCATTCTCAGCACTGCAAAGACACTTACGTGGTAGTAGTGCGAACCAGGAATGCTAAAGTGTCCAATAGAGTGGGCAAAAACGGTGGTGTTTAAAATTCCAGCAGCACTGCTGTGTCTTATTAACTATATAAATTGTACGTAATTTTTAAGTATTTTAATTTTTATATATTTGAACCTATTTTTAAAATCAGAAAACTTGGTCTTGTTTGATCTCAGAAACACTGTTGGGCCTGGTTAGTTAATAAGATGTCTGAGAATACCAGTTGCTGTAAACTTTTCAGTCTTACCTTTACCTAAATATATTGTAACTAATTTATTTATTTTTTTACTTTCAATTCAAATAAAAAGCAATGACATCTAAGCATCTTCAGACAGACTGAAAAAAAAACTACAAGCTCTTGATGTTTCTTCCTAATACTCCATAAATAACTTTCTTGCATCACATGTTCCTCTGTGGGCCGAGGCCTGGAGGTCAGCTTTAGAGCTTCAGAAGGCGCACTCTAGTTCTTCCTGATCTGACTGCATTATATCTCTTCTCTTATCTGCTCCTCATATGTCATCAGGTGTTAGTAGGCGTGGTTGTCTATCTTGTCCATGTCCGAGCAGGCCTTATCAGCAGATCCTTCACAGGAACAACTTCACCAGACCTGGATGAGGAGGACGCCAGCTCTTCAGAGGCAAATGAGTAGCACTCATTTTGACTAGCTGACCTCCAAGTGACCTGCTTATCTCCCTAGTTGCATTGCTGTAGTTCTCTCCTGAAGTGACACCTGCCTCACCTAATAAAAAAAGCTTCAACAGGTGAGTGGCGCTTTCACAGCAAAGGCTTTAAATCAGCTATCGCTCCTGGCATGCTTTTGCTGGCTTCATTTATTTTTTTATATGATATACAGTCAACAGGAAACAGGTTTGCTTGAGGGCAAAGAATGCTTATCTGGAAAGGAAATGTGCAGTTAGTGTAGGTGTATTCTTATGTGATGTTTTTGCAATTGACATGCCTTCATGGGGTGACTTCCTCACAAATAACATCAAGTATTGTAAAAAAAAATAACTTAAAAAAATTACATCTCC
Source organism: Prochilodus magdalenae (assembly GCA_024036415.1). NCBI lineage: Eukaryota > Metazoa > Chordata > Actinopteri > Characiformes > Prochilodontidae > Prochilodus > Prochilodus magdalenae. Next base: position 1,572,976 of record JAMWET010007157.1, on the reverse strand, counting down.
AAACATTTCCAAAAAATGTTATCATACTTTGTTAAAAAACTTTTGTTTAAAGTTGTATTTCATTTATTAATTTATTTATGTATTTATTTAAATATGCCTATATGAAGCCATCAACACATTCCGAAAGGGTTGGGACAGGGACATTCTTACCACTTTGTTACATCACCCTTTTTTTCCACAACACCCATGTAAGCTTTTAGGAACTGAAGAGACCAGTTGCGGTACTTTTGAGGGTGAAAGGGAAAGGTTTCCCATTCTTGCTTGATACAGGATTTCAGGGTATCTTGACTGCAGGCAGGCCAGTTTAGCGTTCAGACTGTTTAGTTACAAAACCATGCTGCTGTAATACATTAAGACAAAGGTGTATTTTAAATGATGGTGCCTTATTTGTGCCTTTACCAATGTGCAAATCACTCATGCCATGTAAAACTGTGTGCAAGGAAAGCTAAATTATTGCGGGTTGGTAAGATTCACAACTTTATTATTAGCTATGCAAAGCAATGCTAATTCCAGAATCATGTATTTTCAGTCTATTGCCCTGAATCTCCTCTTCCAAAATGTTTAACATACGACGAGAGGGGTGGTCTGAGAAGGCAAACATCACTCTGAATAGGGACACCATTTCACATACACTCACCTTTTGACATTTCACACATACTCTCCCTGCAGCTCTGGCACCTTATAGGAAATTAGCCCAGTGACAATATTTTCATTAGATTAACGTCATTTCTCATTTTCAACAAGAAGGACAGCCAGGGGCCTGTCCCTTTAGCTCCCCCTTCCTCATTTTGATCCCTTCAAATTCTTGACCAGGGGAAAACTTTGTGTCTCCTGGGTTGTTTATTGTACTTATTAAATGAGCGGGTAGGTAAATTCTCAGCAGTGGGCTCTTGGGTGCACAGCTTGATAGCTGACAATCAATGAAACCGTTCACTTGTGGTTTTGCCTAAATTATGTGACAGGATCTGCTCTATAGTTTAGTAATAGGATGCCTTATTTACAGTGCATTCTTTGTACATTGACAAAACTCATTAATAATCTGAGAAATAAAGAACCCTCACAACATTAATGTGTTTGCTTCCATCATCCTTTGTCATGTGGCTTTCAGACGTTTTGTTTTCATATCTTCTGTGTTCCATCCTTTAATTATGTGGCCCCATGGCTCATATTTCGTCACTGTTATTTTTCCAGTCCTTCAATTAGCTGGAGCAGAGTAAAGCCACATATTCTTTTGCCCAATTAATTACAGGCTGGATGAGAGACAGTCAGGGCCTGTCTTGGGTTGGGCTCAGTGAGGCTTCCACAGCCAGGCCTAATCCTCTGAGTTCATGGCGAGTCCAAACTAGGAGCAGGGGAGTGCAGCACTGCTTTCGTCAGGGCGTCTATTGCCTGCGGTGCACTGTTAGTGGGAGATTTTAACCACCGTCTGACACTTTCAAGTGAGCCATTCTTTTCTGCCCTCTCTCTCTCTCTTTCTCTCTGTCTCTCAGTCACAGACAGAGCTGTGTGGGAAATGCATATGAGGTGAGAGCTGATGGGAGCTTCGAAGAAACAACAGAGGCTCGTCCTCAACTTATACCATAAATGTGTCAGACTTTTTCTGTCCATAGTTGCCTTTCACAGATTTGTTCTTAGAGTCCATGTATAAATATAGACTGTAGGTTAAACTGGGGGTCAATATTGCAGCTTTATTTATTAGAGGATATGCATTAGCATACATTAGGATATGTAGTCAAGTCTGCTAGATCCGAGTCAAATCTAGTCCACTGCTAATACATAAGAAAGAACTCAACGATCCTGAGCTTTACGTCCCCTGTGAATTATGAATTTTTTTACGAAAGAAAAATTGACAGCTGGCAAATTGAGTAACTGTAAAGATGAGGAAATGTAGATTAATGTACATTATAATGTAATTTTATGTGGTATGTGTGCTTAAATAATTACATACAATTTGATTAGTAAAAACTACTTACAAACATTCTCAATAAGTAGCCTACATTAAAAATTCAGTAGGTAGCAATGACACAAACAAACTGACCAAAAGCGTTTATTTCCACTTTGTCCGTGATGTATTACAGTAACTATGACTGTAGCAGGGACATTACGTATCCTTGGTGTCTCACTGCAGAACTTGCACCAAAACTTTCATTACTATATTTATATATCAGCTCTTTTTACTGCTGCTGCTACTGCTCACATCTGGTAGCTTCTGTAACAGTGATTTCCATAATATTCCATAATTACAAATGAGTAGCAAATATTAGCTAGTTGGCTAGCTGTGTTAATGATCTTCAATACATCAGCACTCTTTTTTTTAGTTTTTTAACTTAGGCCTCAGAAATTGCTGGCATATTATAGAAAAACACATAAGACTGGTTGATGTTAGCAGCTGCAGCAACCATCTATTTTAAAACAGATTTAATCCTTAACTTAGATTTAATCCTTAACTTAGAGCAAGACGCTGTACTGTTCTAACCTAATAGGCTAAAGGTTTAGTTAGGCCTTTTATTTAAGCCAAAAATGTAAAAACATGGTATAAACCAAAAGAGCATAAAGTAACTAGAATGGGAAAGTAAAAATTTAAAAGCTGTAGTACCTTAAATTAACTACCTCCTTGAATTCCATTACCACCTTAAATTCACTAGCACCTAAAATTCCCTGCCACCTGAAATACACTGTCACCTTAAATTCACTGACATCTTAAAATCCTTGACAATTTAAACTCCATGGGAACTTAAATTCACTACTACTTTAAATTTCCTACCACCTTTAATCATGTAATACCTTCCATTCTCTTACGTTAAATTTCCTCCCACATTGAAATCAATACCACCTTTTATTCCCTGTCGTCTTAAATTTCCTGGCTCCTCAACTTCTGTGCCACCTTAAAAATCCATTGCCACTTTAAATTCCCTGCCGCCTTAAGTTCACTGCTGCATTAAAATCGCTACCACCCTAAAATCACTGGCAACATAAAATCACTGTCACCTTGAAATCTATCTGACCTTAAATTCACTGCCATCTTAAAATCCATTGCCACCTTACATTAACTGCCACATTGAAATCTATTGCCACCTTGAAATCTATTGCCACCGTAAATTGTCATCTTAAATTCCTTGCCACCGTACATTCACTGCCACCTTAAATTCCTGCCTCCTTGAAATCACTGGCAACAGAAAATCTTTGCCTCCTTAAAACTTAACTGTCATCTTGAAATCTATAAAATCTACCTTTAATCCCTTGCCATCTTAAACTCACTGCTACTATAAATTCCCCACCATCTTAAGTACCCCGCCCTCTTAAATTCACTGCTACTTTAAATTCCCTGCTACCTTAAATTAACTACTACCTTAAATTCACTGCCATCTTAATTTCTTTGCCACCTTAAATTCACTGCTACCTTAAATTACCTGCTACATCAATTTCCTTGCCACCTTAAATTACCCGCTACCTTAAATTCACTGCCACCTTAAAATCCTTCATCCTTTCCAGCTTAAATTCCCATGCCACCTTAAATTCACTGCCCCCTTAAAATGCTTAGTGATTCAATGATTTGACAAGAAGTATTTTAATGCTAAACTTTTAGGATATTCACATGAACATGGCTATTCTAGAATAAACTCAGGTGTTTGTTTGTTAGCAACCAGAATATATGTAATCATATAATAACTGTCTGCAAAAATCTACAGAAAATGTGTTTTTAATGAAGTTTACCTCATTACTAATAATGGTTTTACATTAACTATTTAATCATGTTTAATATGTAATTATATATTTCTACGCCTGCAGTGGTTTAATAACAAAAATAAGAATTTTCTTCTGGTCCCTTTCCAACAATAGTGTTACTATTCCAAGTTAATTAAAGTAAAGTAATTAAATTAAATAAAGTTATACAGGATTGTGTGTTCTCCTGTGAATGGTTTACGGTTTTTTAAATGCTAGTTTGTCAGTCATTGTTTGTAACTGCTAAAATTGTCACTGACTATTACCACTAGGCCGATGACAATGACAATGACAATGAATTCTGTATGCACTATGAATGCATTTATAAAGTGTTACATGCATTACACCTTATAATACCTGGCATAAGCTTTCACAATGTATCATAAACAATCATAATAACATACATAATGCTTTATAAAGAAATATGTATGTTACTAAAAGTCATAAAGGGAAAGACCATAACATCTTGAGGCATGAATGTTGTAATTCATTAAAACACCTCATAGATGCCCTGCCAGCCACAGACCCTTTTATATATATTCTCTACATCAGCTTAACCTCTTCTTTGTCATATTCATACATTTAGTTATTCGTTTAAAGACTTCAGACTTGGGAGAACAGCCAGCAAAAGACTGACAAGAACAATAAAGTAACTTTTTTAAGCAGAAGGGAAGTTGTTATTTAGAGGATGCCCCAGAAACATTTAGTACGTAGTTATTGTACTTTTCTTTGTGGTCCATCAAGTTATTGTCATTTTATCTGTATAAACCTCAGAAAGAGCACAAAACCTGTAAAATCAGAAAGGGCATTAATTCTGCTCTATAGAGTCACATACAGATGCTTTCACATGGAAAACACAAGGACAATAAATACTGCTGAACTGTGTTTTTCAATTAAATAAAAGTGCACACAGCTATTTACATATGATGCCAGCTGATCGTCCTCCATTGTCCCTCTGTCTGTTTGTCTTGTAGACCGCACAGTGTAATTAAATGGGGCATATATTTTCCCCTTGTTTATGAAGAATAATCAAATTACATGTGGTTAAACACTAACACAAAATAAGAGCTTATTTTGCAAAGCTTAATTATGAGTTCCTTAGACAAAGCTGAAATTCATATTTACTGGACAGTTGAATGTAATTGCAGCTTGTTTACTTAGCCAGTGTAAAGTGATGCTGGTAAACACATGACTTCTATGTGGCCTTCTTTATCCTTTCACAAATACACGGTTAAAGGCTATCCATTATAACATGTTGTCATCAGTTAAGATGAAAAACCCAGAATCGAATCTGGCTATTAAATTCTAATCTTAGTTGTGACAGCCAGTGGCAACTGCATGAGTGTGAGTGTGTACAGTGTTTTGGTTAACCTGTTTAGTCCAAAGATAATATGGAGTTTTTTAATTTTCTCTCCGAAAGGTCTTTAGTTTTTCATTTATCCAACATGAATGGTCACAGTCATAATGTATAGACTTTATTCATTCACTATCTTTTTTCATGGAATGGGCTGCTGCAACCTGAGTGCTCTTAGTCTGTCATGATCTTGTTACACATTTACAGATGAAACCAGATGCTCCAGTGCTCAGGTACGGTAAGGAGGGGAGAGGCCTGCTTTTGAGGTTCCACAGGGATGTGTTGTGGGGCCTGTGGGAAATTACACCGTCCATGCATAAGCCTCGAACAGTGTAGAACACTAAGATTCCATCCTGTTGTATATCACCTTAGATAGTCTTGACAGCACCCACCGTATACTGTAAATCTCACGTAGTGCAGGCATGAATGCATTGGTGCATAGTAAATATTTAAGTCAACAGGCAATAACCGCTCGACCAAGCTGGCAGGAGTTCTGGAACTGGTGCAAACTCTGTCATGTACTCTCTATTTATTGCACAGGCCTAATACCACCAATAAGAGACCCATTTTCTCCAATCACAGAAAGCCACTGCTGTCTTGTACAGCTTAGCTTAGCTCTCCAGATGTCATCCTGGTTAGAGCTTATACTAATGATGCAAAACAGTCAAAATATGGGCATGCTTTTACTTTGGGGAATTGTTTAGCACGCTGAACTTTGCTTGCGGCTTAAATGGAGTTGTATTTTCAGAGTCTAAAAGTAGGTATGTTTTAAAATGTAACTAAAAGCCTGAAAAGAAAAAAAGATGTGAAATTTTGTATGTATGGTTTGTATGATTTTCCTTTGTAACTTTTTACTTCATAATTTCTTATGGCTTATTTTGTACAAACCATGACCCTAACATATGTTTTTAAATACAACTTATCTGGCTGTTCCTATACGGGCGTAAAATGTTGCTATTAGTAGCAGCAAATTAGTAACAGCAAAAGTTGTACTGGATGTTGCCCTGTGGCGGAATAGCCAGTATTATTTTACTGCCTCATTAGTCACATGACCTAGGGTTGGGAATCGTTTTCCCAGTGAGAGGACCTCTGGGCCATGTTCAGGCCAGACATCGAAAAGGATTAACTCTACACAATCAATGCACAACAATGAATCCACCAAAATCCAATCTGCTGACTTCTTAATTATTAAAGCCCCTTTTCTTTCCCTATGGAGTGCTGCTTAGCGTCCCTCTCCCCTGCATTAAATATTTCTTTAACACAACTAACTGGGACTAGAGTAGCCAACTGACCCTTGCTGATTGACCTGATAATGACTTGTTTTCCTTGGCTGAAATACAGAGGCCTCTAACACTGTCACTTTTTTGACCTCACGTGACACTGTGATAAACAGATCAATGTCAAATATTTCAAAGTAGCTTCTAAAGTGTTTCATAGCTCATGACAGGTGGGTTTAGAGCATAAACCATCACATGATCTGATACACTGATCCATAATTGGATCATTTTGAGATTACAGAAGTAAGTAAGTAAACATTTTTGCTCTCTCTGTGTTTGTGGTTTCTCTTCTTTACATACTTGACCCAGCCAACAAGGTGCTTGTTCTCTACACACTTGACCCAGCCAACAAGGTGATTGTTCTCTACACACTTGACCCAGCCAACAAGGTGCTTGTTCTCTACACACTTGACCCAACCAACAAGGTGCTTGTTCTCTACACACTTGACCCAACCAACAAGGTGTTTCCTTATTAGCTAATGAAATGGATCTGGTGTTCTTGGTGAGTGCATTGCATTGGGTCACCAGAACGGGGTAAGGAACACCTAGCTTAGAATATTTTGTTTGCTAGTTTCTATTTACCATATTTTATTTAAGATTTATACTGTATATGTAAATGATCTCTGATCTGTATGGTGCCTCATCCAAAAAGTAGTTGAGGCCTTATAACTTTAGCTTGAACTGGCAGGACTAAACTGTTACAGGCTGAATCAATTAACAGGGATAAAAAGAATGGGGAGGGAATGTATGTTTATTATATGTATGAATATGCCACTGTACAGATGTACAGTAAAGAGTAAAGAGTCTTTATATTTGGAAAGGGCTCAAAAAAAGACACAATGTAATGGTCCAGATGGCAGAAAAAACATAAATAAAATAATTAATCTGAACAATACAATTAATACAAATTCCAGTTTTTAAAGAAGCCAAATTTCAGATGGAAATGTAAAATACATATGCTTAATAAAGGTTTTTGGGTTTGATGGATTTTTTTTTTAACATTTCATCACTTGCATTTTTTGTGCGGAAAGTGGATGGAAGTAATTTTTTTTAACTCAGTTGCTTGGCAGGGCAGTAATTGTCATATCTATGTGAAGGATTTTAGTCATTCCAATGTTGATTCCAATATTTGTAGCTGCAGGTCATCTTCACATATGCCTGACATTATGGCATTAATTGAATTGCAGGGTCTTAATTGTTACAGTTTTTGACATCTTAATGATAAATGTTCACATAGTTCCTTCTCCCATCTGTCCATGGCTCTTCTCATTTCCCGACTGTTATCAACTTATTGACAGTTTTACTATGAGCTCTTAAATGAACAGCTCTCCTGAATGCCACAGAATGCCGTTCCAAAGGTTATTACATTTTGATTTTTGGTGTGTCCTCTCAAATGCCACAGTTAATAATTAACTGGGAGAGAAAGGAACTTTTACAACTGAACAGTTTGTAAGGTCAATTATAGCATTTGCTGCGCAACTATTTTTTTTTCACTATCTTTCCTGATTTTGCTTAACAAAGACAGATTTTGAGGGTCACTGATGTGATCATTTGGGCCTTGTCTGTGACATCACGGAAAAATCACGGAAGGTAAAAGGCCACTACATGGCTTTTATGATATGTAGACATTTAAGCTAATTATGACATTTAAGCTGGTTTTATAATATTTTTGCACTGTATCTGGTGCACCCCAAATGTGTGGACTCTATACATTTAGGGCTCAGTAATTTAAACACACAGCACATGTATTTTCCTATGTTCTCACCAGCCGTGTCCTGGGAGGCTGCATCTGTCATTACCAACACATAGGCCTACTGGCCTTTTCAGTATTTGGATCCCCTGCGTTTGTTCTTAATTTGGCTGTTGTCAGCATTTTTATGCCATGTTTATTGCCTCAGTCAACAATATAATACAGTTACCAGAAGCAGTGGCCACCATGGACGTTGTTCGAAAATGCACACTGCACCATCTCCATTTTACCATTACCAGAACACATACCCCGACTGCTATGAAACACAGTGGCTCAGTGTTTGGTGAAGGAGGCTGGGGAGAGTGCGGCTGCCATCACCCACCACTGGACCTTGCCCTCTACCCCAAGTTCCAGTGGAAATGGGTTTCATGTATCCACTGGCTCGTGTGTTGACGTGTTTGTGAGAGCCCTCATCCGCCCATAGCACCGCGTCTGCGAGTCAGCGCGTGTCTGCGTTGATGTATGGGCTAGTGTGAGTGTGTGTATACGTTCGTTAGTGTGTTTAGCATCTTGAATTTCAAAGCAAGTAAATCAAAACCTAGGCATCTAGGCATGGTGGCTGACTTTTCCCTCCCTCTTTTCCCTCAGTTTGTCATCAGACAAGTTCCCTCCTCCTCCCTGCTGAATGCCACTGTTCACTTCCTCTGCTGACAAGAGAGAACCGCCATGCTAGTGCTAAAAGTTAACCACCCAGCAGGAAAATGAATGGCACTTATGTTAAATTGGCCTGTACCACCTGTGTTTCAAGTTTATGTTTATGCTGGTTTGATGACGTGTGCCTTTCTGAAGTTTATGAATGTATAGACTCTTTTATGGATTTTCTGGACTTTATGTGAGGATTTCTTAATGTGTGGTGGAGCCAGGAAGGATGGTGGGTTTTTTATGTTGCTTACTTTCCCATCTTACCTTATATTGATGAAAACTTATTTTAATTATACTACCAATAGTACACTACCACCAGAGTAAATGATCAAAAGTATTTAATGATTATTAATGCACTTTATCATGTTTTCAAAGAAAACCATTTTATAATTATATGGTTTGTGCAGCATAGATATAGGTCTGTTTATCAGAAAATACTCATTATTGAGATGTATGGCCAGCATTAGAATGAAGCACTAAATCCCCCTTAAAATCATTACAGCGGAGTGTTGCTGTCCTAAATCCTTCCTCTAATTTGCCTGGCTGTTGGTGTCAATCATTAGCAGAAATGACAAGCTTGATAGATTTCTCACCACAGAAAATAACATGCTGACAAGGGCCTTGGGGAGAAGGTAAAGGAGGCTCAGTGAGGATAGCAAGTCCTGACAGAGAGTGGGCTTGTGAGCCATGCTGGAATGAGTCCCCGAATGCCTGGAGCCGAATCCAGCTGCCCACAAACCCCTCTCACCAGTGGGTGGCTGCTTTGAAGGCACTGCGTGTCATTTCTTGCCTCCTGAAATCTCTGGGAACATTGAGTTCTCTCTCTCTCTCTCTCTCTCTCTCTCTCTCATATATATATTACACTTACTCTTTTTATCTTTTTATCTCTCACTCGCTCTTTTTGTCTTTCCCTCATGCACTTATCCGGTGCGATTGCTTGGGCTGGCAGTGAATGGCAAGAGATGAGACTGCTTTGGTCGTGCACTGCAAAGAATCCCTAGTTGACTGCTTATGCCTATATTACCCTTTATAAAGTAAGAGTATAGAGTAAGTGAGTAGCATGTGATTACCTGCTAATTTTAACACCACAGGTTCCTTTGAGTAAAGAACAAACACCTGTCATGAACAAAATATAAATTTAGCCTTGTAGCTTTTCTAATGACAAAATCTAGAAACAAACTGGATTGTTCATTTTAACTCAAATAAAACCGGTATTAAAGTCCAACATTTATATTCTTGTTTTTGTTTAGAAACTGGATCGAATTTTATTATCCAGTCTGGAACACAGTCACTGCACCTATATTTCTCCAAGAAATGTAGATCATTAGATGTGAGCACTTTTGTGAGGTCAATATTGATACTTCGAATGATGGCCATAGCTGTTTTTGTTTCTATGCAGGTTTAAATTGGTTAAACAGCCAACAGAGTTAAACAATTAAATTATTATTGGTAAGCAGACACTAGCCATACTACAATTTACAGAGCCATTACTGCATTGTCAGTAATTCAGTGCCTATGTGCTGCTTGAAATGCCGTCTGACCCACCTGCATTTCCTTAATTATTTTAGAGTGCTTATTAAATGAGGAATTCACTGATTATCTTGACAGGTTGTTACTGTTATTATTGTTGGTGTCATGTTATCCATATTTGCTAGTTCTGCCGGCTACTCACTATACTGGGTTGGATGATGTCATTTAGTTGTTTCATCTCTTTAATGGTGTTTACAGTTGAAATAGTATTTACTTTGCTTTCTTTTCTGATTTGAGTCAGATATTGTTAAAGTTGACAAACTCATGAAATGTTTCCTAGGCTTAGATATTTTGTGTCCTTAAATGGCTCTTGCTGTCAAATTAAACATACTCTTTCAGGCTCAAAATGGCAGAAACTGTTTTGACCCACACATGTGTTTTAGCATCTCTTCATTAGGAAGTACAGAGCAAAAATGTATGATGTATCATTTATTGGTTTGTAAATGTAAATTGGTAAATGTTACCAAAAAACATCATGCTTCTGTAATGAGTAGAGTCACATGAGCTTGTGAACATTTTGGACAACCCCTCTCAATAAAATTGTATCCACAAATGCAAGCTACTGCTACTACCAAGGAAAACCAAAGCCACAAAATGACATCAAGAAACACCACCGAATTCTGTGGTCTAAAGCTCATCTGAGATGGACTGATGAAAAAGTGGAAGCTGTGGTTTTTTAAATTAATCCTGTTTAAATCACCCCATTTGTCACAAATGCAAAGTTCAAAAGCCATGGTATGTATGAGTGTGTGGCAGTGCCAGTGTCATGGGTAACTTGCACATCTGTAAAGGCCCCAGTAACGATGAAGAGCGTTGTGGAGCAAGATATGTTTACATATGAAGTTTTTTTTTTTCAACATATGCTGCCATATGACATCTTTGTCCCTGCTTGTTTCAGCAAGACACTATCTGGAAACCTTATGCAGATAGACATATGTCTCACCCATCACTTGCACAAAGCATACAATACAGCCAGGACAGTGGGATCAAATAGTTTGAGAAACAATGGAAGATGCTTATCTTAATATATTTGCAGACTGCTACAGTGGCATCAGACACTATCCCTAATCACCAAACAGGTGTCATCTATCTTTAGCATTTATGAGCAAATGTACCTCTATGGGTGATATCATGGGTTCCTAATTGAGTTCATGAGTGATGTGAAACGGGGTTAGCACATGACTTGTGTTCAATGTGCTAATAGTCACAGTCTGCATGTGTTACGACAGCACGACTTCATAGTAAGAGAGTGCGGAGTGTTGCGAGTTATTCTGTGCAATTGCATTATCTTAGTAACACTACTTAGCAGAGCAGCTGGAAATTAGCTCCAAAAATGCACTCCTGCAGACTTCAATGCATGCTTACACTTTGGTGTATTGTATGATATTATAGGGTTGTTATGATGTGCACATAAATCGAGATGCATCAGCATACTGGAATCATGAGGCTATCACCAGATAATTGATTACAAATAATAATAAAAAGTTGGGATCATTGTTTAAGTTCAGATGGATAGATGAAATATCTGCAGGGATATATTTTCTTACGTTCAAAATTAAATTGGAGAAGTCAGTTGCAATTTCTGCTTTTCGTGATCAAAATTTTCCCAAACACATTAGATTATTTTAGGGGCTACACTGTGCCGTGGCCAGTCAGGGAAAATAAGTAGCTTTATATTTACTACGTCTTTCTTTTCTCAATAGAAAAAACAGCCTTTTTTAGAACTATTCCTTTATGTGATTGTTGGCTGGGCTCTAGGCCAGAGTTTTATTGTTTCATTTGCAAATTTTCTTTTTTTTTCTGTAACAGCTTCTTGACAAATACCCATCCTTTCAGAGCCATGGCATTGACCCATAGCAGACTCAAACAGTTGTCGATTCACACTTGGAGAATCATCAAACAGTTTGAGAAACAATGGAAGATGCTCATCTTAATATACTTGCAGGCATCAGACAACTATCCCTACTCACCAGACAGGTGTCACCTATCTTTAGCATTTATGAGCAAATGTACCTCTATGGGTGATATTATGGGTTCCTAATTGAGTTAATGAGTGATGTGAAACGGGGTGAGTGCGTTTCTGCATGACTTGTGTTCAAACCAATCTCACACTGTTAATCATCTCAGCAGGAAGAGTCACGCTCTGAAACAATAAACTAATCAGCTCTGAAAACGGCTAGCCACTTACGTTACTGGAGTACGAATGCCCAATGGGACTGAAGCGCTGAAGGATTCCTTAATGTGGATTGGTCGCTGGGTCCTTTGTTCCAGTCCCCTGAGTGCTGATAGGTTGACATAAACCAGCTGATTGGGGGGATACCCACTACAGCTCCCTCTTCGAAATTGGCAAAACATTTTACCAGACTTTGTTTATGCCATGCATTAGATACATTGTTGTGACTTTGGCCTGCCTTAAATTTTGCATAATTGCCTGATCAAAAAAACACAATGTTAGCAAACAAAAACAATGTGAATTTCATGCATTTTTATCCCTTGGGATAATGGGAATTTCTAATAAAAGGAGAAAACACATATATTGAGCCATATAAGGTGTCATACCACAACAACAATAGTTTTTAATTTTGGCTTTTGCTATAACATGTCTAGAGGGCAGTGGTGAGTGGCAGCAGTATTTTTTTTTTATATAGTTTGAGCTGTTACTGTCTAGTTTGTGAGCTATTAAATGTAAACAGCCACAAGTCATAATAGATAATCAGTCAAATTGGCTTGAACTAATAAGTTCACTTTAAAAAAAATATATAAATTTAAATGAGTTTGATGTTAAATGTAAACATAGTAATATGGGAATAGGTACTGAGAACAAGTACCGGTTACTGATTGATTAGTACAAGCAACAAACAGTGCTGCTATTGGTATTTATGAAACAAATATTAATTCAGCATAACAGTTTTTTGGATGACCATGAGGGGCACTCTGCTCCATGAAAGTGTTTACATACCTCCGACTAACGTAACCATTTTGAATGCATCATTCAGTGCTCTCTGAATATGGCTGAAAAGTGCTCCAAAATATGGGGTAATTTTACTTAATGTAAGGAAAATGCATCTAAATGCAATAGAAGTAAAGTGTAAACAGTGTAATACCAGCAACTACATAAAAGTTACAAATACAATATTCTACAATTCTGAAACCGTGCAGCGTGGTTTGACTGCACAAGCAAAGGGGTTACTGCATCTCCTATGTGCAGCCTCCTAGTGTCCTGATGAATTTTGCTACCTTGTTGATATGTCCTACCACATAGGATATTTTACTGGTAGTGCTGTACATAAAATTGTAGCTAGATTTATTTTATTTTAAATTCTCCACAACAAAAATGCTATCAGCATTAAAGATATGAAGCTAAAGCCAGATTATTATTTGCCAGCTTTTTCAATTTATTCTGTTCCATGTTAAATGGTGCAGCCATTTCATTCTGGTGTCTCAGTCTTAATGGTACCTGCTGCACCATTTAAGGTGGAAGTTTAAGGTGGTACTAATTTTGTATTACTAATGGTTGTTTATGTAAATGGTAAAATTTTCTAATATAAGGAGCCTTATCACATACTTTTGTATGTGTCGTTTGGAATCCTTTCATGTGTTTTCATGTGCAATTAATTATTTTTTTACACCAGATTATGAAAAGAAGTATCAGTAAGATAATACATCAGTAAGTAGCGATAAGCATCATTTAAAAAAAACAGTATTGGTATGAGTATTAGTATCAATGAAATCCTAACAATCTCCTTCATATAGCAAACCTTTCAGTAAAGTCATTTATTTTAGATCATCATCATCTTAAAGCTGCAGTAAAAAAATAATAATCATGCCAGTTGCAATAGGCCTGTCTGCAGTGCATGAACTAATTTTTTATTGTCCTGTACCCCCATATGCACCTTAATATCCTCATTCGTATATATGTGAAATATATACCTATACATTTCTTGATCACAGATATCTCTGAAATACCACTCTTAAGCTGTGACTTTTGACGGATGAATTATTTTCTCTATTTTTTTATGATTTAGCTTAAATGTACCTATGTGTACTGGACAGATCTATATTTAGATTGGCTAAATGGCTGTCTCCATAGTGTGTGTCCTGGCACCTATTTGCAACTTTGTTCTTTTGTTTGGTTTTTGCCTTTCAACCACAAAACCGTCATATGCTAAACCTGTGGCTAACCAGCACTTTGAGTAAAAGCACACCATGAAACTCTCACATGGCAAGCTCAGTGTGTACACTGGCCTTCGCTTTACATCCCATTACACACATCATGTATTCATTCATGCCAGGACTGTTGGATGTCACACATCAAAACTAAAGGCCAAGAAAGTAAGTTTGGTCAACAGAATTCCTTTTCTTTTGATTTCAGCATGTGAGTGTATGTGAGTGAGTCTGGGGGGTGTATGTTTGTGGGTGTGCGTCTGTGGATGAATGTGTGAGAAAGGGAGAGAATAAAAAGTGTTGAACAGTGTTATGCATGTCAGTTGTAGAGTAGAGGGTCCTCCATCATCCACTGAAAAGGTTAGGAAGGGTCCAGTGAGTTACCAGGTTTGCACACTTTCCTTTTAAGAATGCTGTGAGAGGTAGCACTGATGCAGGTGTCTGTCTGTGGCCACATTGCAACCAAAATAGTCTGTCAAAATCTGAAGCTGCCCTTCACCCCTTTAATAACACTACGACTATAGTTAATATTAACACTAACACAACGATTAGCCCTTTTTCCAGAGTAGCTACCAATTGCAATTTATGAGAATAAATTTTTTGTTTAATTCTTAAGGCATTATATGTGTTCACTGATTCAAAACGCACTGGGTTTTTCCTTCTAAATAGCATTTGTAAATAAATGCTTTTAAGCAAGCACTCAGGGATATCTTGACTGTGTTAATGGATTTTTCACAACAGAAATAAAAAAAAGACCATTTTGATTCAGCTCTGAGATGTTGTGCGTTAAACTCAGTAATATTTTGAAGCAAAGCTCAGTTAATGGGATGAGTTAACAGTGCCAGTATTTTGTATAACAAGCCGTCTAGACGACCTCTTCGCTGCAGCAGTCTCAGTCAAGCAAAATGCTGGACTTCCACATCTGTCTTTATTTTTTAAGGGTTTTTCACAGTCTTTTATGTTGCGGCTTTTCTAAACCAGTCAGTGTTTCAGAGGAGTCTCCGCACAAGGATTTCCAGAAGAACTATAATAAATTTATTATCATACTTTACTCCTGGTTAACCATGTATATTTTCTGCATGGTTTTCAGACATTCTTCAATAAACAGATAGGGAAAATAAATATGTATCATTTTATGTCAAATTCAAACTCATTCAAATTCATTCTTTTTTTTTCTTGGCAAACAAGCAAGAATTCTGTCTTTTTTTACTTTAATGTATCCTTTGATACCATACCAAGCATTATTGCTACTGATTGTAACCGTCCCTGTCCAGATTAATGAATGAGAAGAGAAATGCATGTCATCACATATTTGTGTAATTACAGACAAATAATCAACACTGCCACAAAAATGTTTTGTATTGCAGTTATGGTCTAGCCATACAGTTTTGCTCTCAATCTCCAGTGAGCAGTACATCTTAAAACAATCCAGAACTGATGTTTTGAGGGGTTGTATGAACAATGACTGCAGTCTTCACATTTGACTTGGCTGTGTCAAAACACTTGGGCTTGGGCTTGGGGCTTGGACTCCTTGGCAGTGTGCAGGAAAAAAAGAGAAGAAAAAAACAGGTTCCAGAGTCTTGGATTAATTAAAAAGAGAAAACTCCCAGTTTTAGGAGGTGAGCTGGTGTGGCGAAGGCTGATGTTTTTCCAGCAGTCTGTTCCACAGGGATAGGTTTGCACTCATCTTTGATAGTTAACCCAGGCTGACCTCACTCTGACTCCCACACAACTGCCGCCCTGCTTCTTATTAGAGCCTGTCCACCCGGCTGACCAATACGCACATGCTCACACACTGAGACAAAAACCGATGGCTATTTTAGAGGTGGCAAAGCAATAACATAATCAAAGCATCCCAGAAATAAACAACAAGGCCTCTATTGTCCACAAATAGCCAGTCTCGGGTTTTACAGACATGTGTTAAATAATATATACACAGTATGGTCTTGGAGTCGAGTCCGAATTGCATTAACATAAAATGCTAACCCAAAACATACAACCAAAAATCTTTACAATCCCTCTGTAGTGATACAATTATCTGTAATTATCTGTACCTGTAAGCTTGCTCTGCCTACATATGGACTCTTCTATTGTAATCATCTCTATATTGGAAAAGCTTTATGAAAAGCTAGCAAAACCCTCAACCACTTACATTTTTACAGTTTTAGTTTTAGAGATTGGAATAAAACATAAGATATTTATTATATTTAGTATTTTATTTCATTTCTATATGAATTGCATTTGTGGGTGGAGCATGAATGGGTCTCTTGACAATATATATTAAATAAATGGGCAAAAAACAACTGTTAAGTTAAAATAGAAACTTGTCAGTTGATTGTTATCTAGAACACTGACACCTTAGCTTGGCTTTGTGTTACATTGGCAAACTGTTGAAATGATGACTGGGACCATGCAGTTACATCAATTTAACAAATAAACTGTTTACATATTGTAGTCATATTCGATTAACAGTCTAGCTATAAAGATATTTCAGACAGAATACCCCACTGTGAATGCTGCGCTTGTCTGTTTTCATGAGAGTGTGGGTGTGTGCTGTCACAGTGTGGATTCTCAGCCCCATTGAAAATCATTGTCCATTACAAATTGCCTCATATGGTGGTGGGCATTAAAACAGAAACATCAATTTTTAGCAGGGTTTGGATTGGATGTGAGGCGCTGCCTGCATTTGACAAGCCACACTTGCTAATACACAATAAGGGCTGCACAGAGAGTTGCCTTAGGCTTGCCTGCTAGGGTGTACTTACTGAAAGACACCAGGCAGCTACCACCTGCATGTTTGAATCCCTACAGAGATGCCCCCCTTCACAAACCCCTTATTGTTTGTCATCTATCTGTTTTTCCAACAAAGGGAAATGGTCATTTATTTTTTTAATTCCAGTTAATGCAAATTCAATCAAGGTTGGCCAACACTGCCATGAAAGTGCGTAAGGACTATTCTAGCAAGGTAGTTTAAGCATATCCTCACTGTCCAGAAAAATATGCTTTATATAGTTTTTATCTTTTTAGTCTTTTTATCTTTTTTTTATATAGTTTTTATCATTTGAAAACAGCCGCTGCAGAATATTTCATGATGAAGGGACCAAAAGAAATGGCACCAAACTATGTGTTTGGTTCCACTGATTTACATTTAAGTTAAATTAGGTTTTTGCCCTCTCCTGTGAAGTTACCATTTTGGATGTACTTGTTTTTCTTAGATTTTTCTTTATGAGAATACATATGAAACAATACAGTATTGCAAACTTGGTAACGTAGTTATGAGTTATGGAATATGTCATGTAATTATTCCATAAGGGGAGTAGGGTTTTTAATCCTCTGTTTGAACATGATATTATTTACATGGTTAAAATATGCCAAGTACATTCAAACATATGTATGACCAAAAAATATTATTGGTTTTGGTATCAGCAAATACTTAAGGTTGTGGTATCAGTCTGCTAGACATACAAAATTGGTATTGAACCACCACTATTAGAAAAAAAGAAAGAAATATTTGAACCTTTAGACCTTTACAAGTATGTTATGATCTTTTAGCCTTACATAGTAATAGGCTAAATATATAACTATAATTTATAGGGTGCATTTACAGATGATAAACCCTATGAAAATAGTTTGTAATATGTCATTTTTAACAGTGTTTTTGGTATGTTTAAAAATTTAGATTAGGTTTTCATGTCACTACCAAAACAGTTTTAGTTTATAGGTATAGCCTTATCTTAAACACACCACTACATTTTGGAGCAGAAATTTATAGTGTACCAACATCCATTAGGTAACCTTATTATCTAAAGAATTGATTATTTAGTGAAATGTCACTAAAACAATCTCAGTACTTTGTCTCAAATTTTTTTTTTTTTGTATTTGAAATATAACAGAGTGTATTTGATGTTGTTGTGACTTATTGTCACAGTACAGTTTTTCAAAATATTTTTTAAAATAGGAACCAAAAATATTTTGTTAATTTTGTTAAAATCAAATACAATTATAAATGATTTCCCAGCCCTATCTGTAATACCTGAAAAAATAGTGTATCTAGACACATAATTAATAGTGTAAGCAGATAAAGAAGCAAGAAATGACTTATTTCTGTTTTAGGTGGTCTTAAATTCATCTTTATATTTTTCCTCCCAAGATGTGATATTTAATTACATGCTTCAATTTTAAAAGGGCAGATGGAATGGGGCTGGAGGAGGTGGTGGGAGTCTTTGGGATACTGCTCTGGTCTTTAATTGAGCCAGATATGATTGAAATGTGCTTCAGTCAGCACCAATTATGTTAGGAAGAGTATGTCTCTGCTGTGTAGAATGACATGTGTCCAATCCAGTGAACATCACAGCTGCCATTCACACTTGCCTGTCCACAATTTCTTTCTCTCTTCTCTCTCTCTCTCTCTCTCTCTCTCTCTCTCTCTCTCTCTCTCTCTCTCTCTCTCTCTCTTCTCTCTCTCTCTCTCTCTCTCTCTCTCTCTCTCTCTCTCTCTCTCTCTTCTTTCTCTCTCTACCCAAATGAATTGAATGGGCTACTATATTCCATTTCTGTGCATTTTCTTCCTACTTGATTTTCAACAGCAAATTCGGCTAAAATGACTGAGAAACTCCTTGCAGAGTGACAGATGAATGCTCTGATGAATGACGTGGGGTAGATGTCTGTGAGTTTGATTGTTTGCAATTATTAGGATCTTTTTTCTCCCTGTTATTTCTCCAATTAAGCCACATGTCTTTTGTGTCCCAAGGCAGGAGAGGTATAAATGGTATAATTATTAGTGCCACAGCGTGAATATGAGTAAGGAGATATATTTCAGCATATCATCTCTGAAACTCATGTTCTGGCACAGCTGTGTCCTGTATCATTCTTGTTTCAGCCAAAGCTAAAAATAAGACTTGGAGTGCTAGTGTGGAAATCTCAGTTCAATACTGCCTCCTACATGCCTGGCTTTGTACTGCTCTTAGTGATCAATGAACAGGACAAGTATGATTTTAAATACAGGAAGTTGTTTGTTCATGATTCATCACCTGATCATTTGCAAGGTATAATATGTTCTGAAATTTGGGAATGCACATGTATTTAGCATAATTATTTTAAAGTTATTTCATACACAAGTTTGTCTTAAATCAATGGTGTAGTTTACCAAGTAATTATTTCTGGACATTCTGCATTCTGTGCATAATAAGATTAAAATTATATAAATATATGATAAAGCAAATGCAACTTTTCTAATTCAAATTTCTAACATATAATGACACTTATAATTAACTGTCTACTGAATTCCCAAATAAGAAAGCACTCGCAAGTGTTTGACATTATTAACTTATTGATTGTAAAAGCAATTATCAATATGGCTTCTTATTGATGTTATTGTACCAGATTTGGTGAAACTATGATATTGTATAGAAGAGCAGCTGACACTGATTAATGCAAATTTTATTCACCTCAATAATGACACTGCAAGAAACCCATAATCTAATTTGTATTGATAATTTTATTAACTCTAAGCATAAACGCTCATCAAAGAGCAGCTACTACAGAATGGGGAGGTCAGAATGTCTGGAAATTAATGCCATTAGCAAACGCTTGCCTTCAGTCAAAGAGCTATAAAACTCATCATTGCTGGGCAGCGCTCCCCTAGAGTACCATTCACCTCTCACTAACCTGAGTTATGGTTGAAATCACCACTTTTATATGCTACATTATCAGCAAACAGAATTACTCCGCAGCTAGTAC
The DNA here is from genome assembly GCA_024036415.1 of Prochilodus magdalenae. Taxonomy (NCBI): domain Eukaryota; kingdom Metazoa; phylum Chordata; class Actinopteri; order Characiformes; family Prochilodontidae; genus Prochilodus; species Prochilodus magdalenae. The sequence goes on along the minus strand of JAMWET010007157.1, from coordinate 1,552,797 downwards.
TGTTCTTGAAACTACAACATTGAAATGTGCTTCAGTTTTCTTTCTTTATCTTTGTCTAATATTTTCCTCTTCTTTATTTAGTCTTATTTCTTTTTTGTCTTCATCTATTTCTTCAGTCTTCTTCTTTTTCTTTGAAGTACAGTATGACACAGGAAGGTATTTTCATTTCAAATTAATTTCTTCTTCGTTTTCTTCTTCTTCTTTTTCTGCTTCATCTTTGTCTTATTCATCTTCATCATTATTTTCTCCTTTATGTTTTTCTATTACGATTCTTCTTTTTTCTCTTTTTCTTCTTCTTGGTTTAAATCCCACCAGATTCTTGCCTGTAACGACTTGCAAAATGGCAATCATTCCTGATGCCTCTCTCAGAGCTCCAGGTTACCTTTGCATAACCACACACCAGAACCTCTGACCCCAGCAGGAAAAAAAGAAAAACAGTACTAAGGCATCTGATTTAGAGGATCATAAAGGCAGACAGAACACTCTGTGGGCTCCTGGTCCAGACAATGAAGAAGAGAACGAGTGAAGGGCACAAATTCCCCTCCCAGCTGCAGGCCGGGTCGATCCACATGCTGAATTCCAGAGCAGGGATCTACAGGAGCCTGAGGGCGGGTGGACTGGCAGGGTGCTGCGGTGGGGGAGAATGGAGGCTACAGCCTGGCTTCGAGAGCACAGGTAGGGGGTACCAGGGGAGTGTTTGATGCACTCTGCATTCTTGACCTCCTTGTGGTTGTATCTGTCATTTTGTGTGTGTGTGTGTGGTGTGTGTGTGTATGCGCAAATTCAGCAAACAGACACATTTAAATACTTTACATATACTTACTATAAAATATATGTCCTATATCATGTCAGAACAAAATCCCATATCTCCATTTTTGTTACATTTCGTTTCAGTTTTCTCAAAAAAACTGGCACTGTTCACAGTAAGTGTAAATTTCAGGATGAATAGACCAAAGGTATGTGCAGAAATACTGGTTACATTGACTTTAATTTAGACGTAAAGTATTTCTTTTCCTCATTTAAAAAATTGACCATTTTGGGTATACAAGTATGGTTCCAACAGTACAGTATGATGCTTTTGAGTAGAAGTGATTTATTTTATAAGAGAGAGTTATTCATTTTAAAGAAGTACATACGATGTAAGATATTCCACTTGCAGAATAGGGAGAAAGCTTTCCAAAACTGGATATATTAAAAAAATGATTAAAACCACTGTGCAAAACCTGGTAGACAAGACTGTTGCTATCAGATAAACTTAAGAGAAATGAGAAAATCAGGCTTCACTTTTGCTTAAGATCTGAAAAATCCACAGGTGTTTTTGTCCACCCTTCCACTGTGAAAAGAAAGAAAACTCAAACTGAATGAACCAAGCACCTCAGACTTTAATATCTTGTAATGTGTTTGGGATTACTTGGTAAGAAGCAGACAATGCAACCACCTTCTAAGTTAAACTTTGGTGACACTGAAATACATCCCTGATCTCACTCCACACGTTCATTATTACATTTAACCAGTACAAAAATGGTTCTTTAAATGTTCTTCTGTGGCATTGCTCCAAAGGATTGCCATTTTAGTTTTTAACATTAAAGTGACATTAACATTTTCTCTGTCAAAGGTTTAAAAATGTTTTGTAAAAGCTTAATGTTGGGAAAAATAGGAAATGGGAACATTTTTCTTGCATGCACACACAGACCAGACTCATCTGCCTCTCAGCTTGCCTCATGCCAGGTTTGATTCTTCAAGTCGCCATGGCTGTGCTGGAGGCTGAGGCACTTGGGGTGAGTGTAATAAAGTGAGCCATTGTGAGTCTCTCACTGCCAGACTGAGGTACAGTGCACACACGGTTCAGAGCAGGGTCAAAGGTTCTGCACCTTAGGAGCCAGACATTCAGTCCAGAGAGAAAAAACTCAAGCAGTCAAAAATTCAATCTGCTTTGGCCACCAAAACAAAATTGCTATTTTTACTGAATCACGTAGTTTGTTTTAACAGTCGTTACAGGTCTTATTGCAGAATGCTCAGAAACACTGGAGCATTCCAAACACAGAATATAACCGGATGTGGCTTTTATGGATGGAAAGGGCGTGGAGAATTCTGGTTTGATGAAAACGAAATCCTGTGCAGAATACCAAACTAAGCAGAATACCAAATGACAAAAAAAAGAGTAGGAGAAAATGCAAGAGAGAGAGAGAAAAAAGGTCAGACTATCAAAACTCTGGCAGCAGTCTAAACCACGATTTGCTTACTCTTTGCTACATATCAGATTTCAGAATAACAATCCATCTATTACAATGCCTTTATCTTTCAGTAATGGTCCTTTGAAATGAATTACTTTTGGGTCTGTAAATCACGCCAATGGCGATTCTTTTGGTACCTACATTTCATTTACCCCCTTATAAAAATAAAGGTGCCAGAAAGGCTTCTTTGGTATAATGTCTAAGGAGAAGCACCTTTGGAAAGGAACCTTACAATGAGTGGTCTCTTCTTCAATTGATTCTAAAAAGGATGCTTGATGACAAAATATAGATATGTGATGGTAAAGACCCTTTAAAGTTTGACGAACCCCCAGGAATATGCCTTAAATTGGTAAATTATTGATTGGCACAATTCTCAATACTCATGCGTCAAATTTACAATCATTGTGCGATTTTAAACCCTTTGTGGCACCATGTAAAAAAGAAGAAATGTGAGTGTGAGGAAACATTTTACATTTTAAAGAGCCTATTCATCATGTAAAGAATTTATAACAATTGAAGGTTTTTCCTAAAACTATATGTCCTAGCCAAAAACCGTCTTGGAAACTTTATCCAAAAGAATGTAGGGTTACTTACAATATAACAAACTAAGCAATTTTTAAACTTAAAAACAGTACCAGGTTAACCTGCAATGTTGAGTTCACTGAACTTTAAATAATCGGTTAACAATCATAAAACACACATTCTTTGTTAACTTTATATTACAAGTTTAATAAACATAATAATTCATGTTTATAACTAGTTTTAAAAGCTGCATCATTTTCTACACACACAGTCTTATTAATAGGTTGCATTCTCTAGTCCACTTGGTCCTAAACACATTTAATGATTTAAGGTCTGGGCTCCGGGTGACCAGTCCATTGTTCTCTTAACACCAGCTGCCTTTTTGTTGCCTTTTCCTCCTTATAACTGTATATCCAACTACTGAGAGCTTTCAAGATTATATGCTTCCATCATTAGTATGGAATGTCTCTCTGTCATTCAGTCAGTTGTATCATGATCAGTCGTTTGTAACACATTATACATCAGCTTATCTGTGCAAATATTGTCTTTCAAAAAGTCTTTTCTTGTGATTGTTTCTGAACACTGAGGCCGCTGGTTAAGATGACACAGGCCTATGAAGAGGAGGAATGCATCTCTCCTGGCCTAACCGGCCTGCGATCTCTGCCCACTCTCTCTGAGGGGGCGTATCTGGTCACTGTCCATTAGGTCTGACTGGTACTGCCCGCACAATGGCCAAACTTTGTCCGGCACTGTCGGGGATGCACAGCAGTAGGCATAGGGGGGCTGACGGAGGGGCTTTGATCCACGACCATATGCTCGCTGGGGCGTGCCATGTTGGAAAGTTGATATTTCTGTCTCACTGTATCAGCATGGTTAAAACTAGAGTCAGAACGGGAGAGAAAAAAGAGGGTGAGGGTTTAAAAATGTTTTTGCTAGAATCACATTGCGCTTCTGTGTACTTTGCTTAAATGGCCTCGCTATCAAGCTTGGGAAAGAGAAAAAAGGCCTTGTTTCCTTCTTTCTTTTTTTTTCCGAGTACTTTAAGTCTTAATTAAAAGAAAGGTCCCATGTGTGTTCCTGTGTTACGTATTAATGTGTCACAAAGGCATGCACAATAATAGTAAAATCATACTGGGATCACTAGATATTTTATTACAAATATCTGGCAATACAGATATAATTCCCCCCTCAACCTGTCTCCCACTAAAATGAAATGCGGTGGCGATGCCACTGCTTAAAACTAATTTGTTTTACATTTTTTCATAGTGCCTGCTGATGTTTACATTGTGTAAAGATGACAAAAAACTATAGAAATTGTTTAGCACCTTGTAACATTAACTTTACAATATATATATATATATATATATATATATATATATATATATATATATATATATATATATATTTATATTATAAGCCATCTTTATTGTAAAGTTAATGTATTTACACGTGTTCCTCTCTATTCTTTATCAGTGGGGTTTGTTATAGTGATGATATTCAAGCTCTCTAGAGATTCTTTTGAATAAGAATCTGTGTGGCATGTGTGTGTGACAGTGTGTCAGTGTGCATGCATGTGATGAGGGCACATGCTTTAAAGTGCTCAGTGGAGTGTGATGACACCAAGACATAAGACACACTCATTGGTGAGAGTTTAAGTCTCAGTAGCTGTGTGCTGGGGTGGAAGGTGGGGGTTGTGTAAAAGTAGATTTACTCCCACAGAACGAAAGCACATTCTAAAATTCCTTTTTTTCTGCTAGTGCATGATTCTTTAAAGAAATAGTTCCTTTAAAGAGAAAGTTCCTTTATTTGCTATTCCCGCATGGTCACTCTCTCCTTCTTTCTTCCATCTTTTACATGCCTCTTTTCTCCTTCTTTCTTCCTCTCCTCCCTGAGGGCTTCACAGAGCCTTTTGGCCTCTCATTGGCCATAGACCTTTGGTTGTTTCTCATTGACAATTGTTTTGTAGATTGGATGAGATGGCTCTCAGATGCCAATTAACTTCTATTGGAATATTTAAGCAACAAAGTTTTACAAGGTCCCCCGTGAGGGCGGTTGAGGTGACTGATACTGCGTGCTCACCGTCCCATGATGTGATGAATGGCGACAAATGAGAGTCATCCTGGCTTGGGTTACGGCCTGAATTATAGCAGACACTAAGAGGCGCTTCTTGCAATGACCTCCAGAAAAGGCTGGACAATGGAGTCCATTTTAAAGGAGGACAATGGAGGAGGTCTGGAAGGATACCTGAGACAAGAGCAGCACTCATGGGCAGTCTTAAGGGACATGGCAAAGAATTGTACACCCTATTTTTCATAAACATATTTATACAAATACAATTTATTGCACATGAGATGTGTAAAATGTGATGCATAGATCTGAAGGTACTGATTAAGCAGAAATGCTACCTTACATTTGATTATAACGATATTAAATAAAATATGCACTGTGCACTTTAACACTTTGCCTACATAATACATTTGAATGATGGTAGATTGACAAATTTGAGTGTCTCTAAAATAGCATTTTCACAGTTTGGAACTTTGATAGAGCGCTGTTTGATTACCCAGGCCTCTTTTTTGTGGCCACAGTTTAAAATATAAGCTATTTTTCTGGTTTTAGGCTGTCTATACAAAATGTTATAAAAACACCCATTGTGGTTTTAGTATTGTTTACTCTGATGTTGAATGGGATACCACAAAATAACACAATGTACTGAGGTTTCTTACTGACATTTAAGCTCATTCAGCTAATCATTATTCATATTATATTTTATTTTAAAACCGCAACAAGGAATCAGATAATACCATTTCTATCACACAACAATGCATACAAGCATATCATTTTTTAGTACTTAATCAGTGGACAGTCTATGACCACACAAACTACTCTTAGCTGGAAAATGACTGGTTAGAAGCTGGTTTTGAATAGGTATAAAACAAATCAGTTCAGGGAGAATTACAGTGATTGTAATGATCTATCTGACCCCAAGACATTTTTTTGTATTGTCTTTTACCATGAAATTTATAGTGTGCAATCATGAATTTCATTAAATAAAAATAACCCTGTCCTACAAAACTTACACAGGTTTAGTCCATGGGCCAAGCCAGAATAGTCAAAGGAATAGCTACAATAGGAAGGGAGATCCCTGTCCTTTATGCTCACACGATGAGAAGTTAGACCTCGTTGTTTTGAAGTAAATGTGTCCCATTCATCACAATAATAAATGACACTAATGAAACAAATATATTCTGCAATTAAGTAAGGAAATCAGTGTGTGTGTGCATCTGCTCAAAGCTGTGTTTGCCAGTCATGTACAGGCTAGTGTTTTTAATGTATTCTCAAAATTAACTAAATTGTCTGTACCAAAACAATCAAATTACCTAAATCTAGGGTAATTTAAAACAAAGGGATGTTAGCGAAAGTCAGTTTAAAGATGCATTTAAACCCACACAAACATCATAAGCGGAGCCCCTTTTAATTTCATATGACTCCACAGTTCCTTTTATTTCATGCACCAAGACAATGCATCAGTAGGGCTGGAGCATCTGGAGATAACACTTAGAAAGTGATCCTTGTTTGATTGGAAGCCAAACCAAGCTCAGTCCCTGAAAACTGGACAAATTTGGAAGCTGACAGACATGAGCATCATGAGCATCTCTCTCTCCATTCTGCCAAAAAGCAATGTAAACTATTATCCTTTAATGACTTTCAAATGGAAGTACATGGCACCCAGCACTAAATGTTTGCTCACCTTCAGAGACTGAACAATTTTCATGGTAATACTCAAGATAGATCATTACAAAACAGAGAAAACACTGTTAATAATACAATAGGGCACACTGTCAGCTGCCAATAATCAACGAGTCTTTATCATCTGGCCCAACGAGGGCCAGTAAAAGGACTGTTCTGAGGGTATTATCTCCCATGAATTGTCTGCAATTTCCCAGCATTGATTTCTCTTTGCTTTCACCTTCCCATTTGAGTTGTTTTGAATAATTGATGAGGGAGTACTATTCAGACTATCAGGTTCTTCCAGTCAGATGCATCATCCTCTACATGTAGTTCTCTGTAGTTCTTACCTTGTGTTTTTGAGCTGTTCAGGCTGGCTACATGTTAAACCAGCACTTAGGTTTCTTAAGGTGTTTGGGAAGCATTCATTATTTTGAAGACATTAACACTTTTGAAACAAATAAGTACATATTTATCTTAAATAACTTCCATTTAAACCTTGACATAAATGTTCTATAGAATTTATTCCTGTAGTCATTTGCTGCCAGTGACATTTAAAACTCCTGAGAAGAGTTCTAAGCAATCAAAAACATTCATTTACAGCCAAACTAAATCTATCATCAACAGCATGTTTAAGTAATGGTATTTCCAGGCATTGGTACTTATATAATGTATGTAATCATTCTTTTTCATGATATTTCAGTGCATTTTTCTTGGCACTTGTGTGTTCAGCTTTTGTAACCAAAGCTGCTTTGTAAAAATGCCTGTAAAACTGAACTGAAATTAGTCACTTTGAATGAAAGATATATTGTAAATACACATTGGCCCCCAAAATAAGTGTTTACCTTAACATTTAATAAGTTTTAATGAAGATATTTGTTTCCGAAAACACTTAATATTAAAAGCTGCTGCAGTTTTACTGACAGTGGTGACCAGGAGCTTGAGATCATGATACTGACACCAAACAAACCAGCTACCTTTCGAAGCCGTACCTCCCAGTAGATAAACATGTAATAAATTCATTAATAAATAAATGAATGAATGCCATTTGTTTTGACATCAACTAGTGGGGGTGGGGGGGATCTGGCTTCTTAGGATAGCAGTGTTTTTCCTTGAATCAGCTTTGATGTAACCTTCATGTGCTCTTTGTTAGGTCTGTACGCTGTGGCAATAAGCTGTCTGTGCATCTATATCTTTGTGGGTTTAACTGTCTAATGTTAATTATGGTTTTCTCTGGACAAAAGTGTCTGTGATGAGTGACCGTATGATATCTATGTAAATCTATGTCTGTGAATTTAGCTTTCTGATTGGTTGCTGCTGTTTGGTATCAGGGTGTTGGAATATGTAGGGTGAGAACTGTACTGCTGTAAGGAATGTAGTCTGGTGTAATGATCCCCAATAGTGGACATTAGATGTTTCTGTGTGTGTTTATTTATTTATATTATCCATGTGTATGCTGTCATGTGAATGATTCTGATACAAAAAGATGTGTGAAATGAGTAATGTTTTCATGTAGTAATTTCCCAGCTTGTGTTGATTATAGTAGCCCCACAGTTTGTCTTCTTATACAAAGCACACTCTACTCAGCTGCACAATCATAAGTTTGGTGGTGTGTTTGCCGCTGTCGGCGAAAAGTTTAAGCAAACAAACAGCAGAGGCAGGGTGTTGTAGCCGCCCCCATCTGCATGTGGTTTGCATCTTTCTAAATCCTTCCATGGTTTCTCCCAGCCTCTCTCTCAGAGAATATAGCTCAGGGAAAAAGGCACAGAAATCCAGCTTTAAATGCGCCAGCAAGGCTGGGCCATCGGGCAATGTGCATGAAATCAAGCTGCTCTTTTATTAAAGCATTAAGTACATGTTGCCTTTGGAATTTTTCAAAGGCTTCGTTTAGGGAAGTTGTTGCGCTGAGAATTCCGAGAGCAGACTAAGGGAGAGGAACGATCACCATCTGTTTAAACACACCAGGGTTTAGCTAGGTTAGCCAGAGGCAATTCTCTCTCTAACCAGCCTGTAACTCTCTCTCTATCTCTCTCTCTCTCTGTTTGGATGGGAGATGGAAGATAATCACCACTGTGACTAGTGCAATGTTTCAGAAGGTTTTACCACCAGTGTCCTGCCTAACCTCTCATACTGCAGGTGCTTTTATTGTGTAAAAATTCCAACCAGGAAAGGCCACCCTAGTCAGGATGGTATTTCATATCTAGCTCAGGGGTGTCAAAGCTTTTCATTTCTGCATGGTAGACTCTGTTAGCTTATAGCTATTAGTTGTAGCAGATGCATAGCAGTCAAGGACCACACACACACAAACAAAAAAAAGTTTCTCTAAAGAGCCATCCATTGAACAATTTTAAGGGCACCAAAAGTCATTCTTCTAGGGCACTGCTCCAAAAACTCTATTGTTACCTAATATTGCCCTGCAGCCCAGTTTGAAGGGAGGGAATCATGTTCTGCTTCAGTATGTCACAGTATATGTTGGCACACAACATCAGCTCACGACATTCGGCAGCACTCATGCAGCCCCAAACCATGACACCCCCATCACCATGCTTGACTGTAGGCAAGACACACTTGTCTTTGTACTCCTCACCTGGTTACCGCCACACACGCTTGACACCATCTGAACCAAATAAGTTGATCTTGGTCTCAATAGACATAGTTTCAGTAATCCATGTACTTAGTCTGCTTGTCTTCAGCAAACTGTATGCGGGCTTTCTTGTGCAGCATCTTTAGAAGAGGCTTCCTTCTGGGAGGACAGCCATGCAGGAAAATTTGATAAAGTGTGAGGCATAGTCTGAGCACTGACAGGCTGACCCACACCCCTTTTAACCTCTGCAGCAATGCTGGCAGCACTCCTACATCTATTTTCAAAAGACAACCTCTGTATATGATGCTGAGCAATTGCAGTCAACTTCTTTAGTGGAGCATGGCGAGGCCTGTTCTGAGTGGAACCTGTCCTGTTAAATCTCTGTATAGTCTTGGCCACAGCGCTGCAACTCAGTTTCAGTGTGTTGGCAATCTTCTTATAACCCATAAGGCCATCTTTATGTAAAGCAACAATTCTTTTTCTTTGCCATGAGGTGGCATGTTGAACTTCCAGTGACCAGTATGAGAGAGTGTGAGAGTGATAATTTTACACACCTGCACCCCATTCACACCTGAGACCTTGTGACACTAACGAGTCACATGACACCAGGGAGGGAAAATGGCAAATAGGGCACAGTGGTTTAGACATTAATGGTGTGTTGAGTTGTACACTGACCACTTTACAGTGCATCAAAGTGTCATATCTGCAATGTTGTCCCATGAAAAAATATAATAAAATATTTACAAAAATGTGAGGGGTGTACCCACTTTTGTGAGATAGTGTACATGCTTCTCTTGCATTCTGAAATGCAACTTAACCCAACACACGACTTCAGGCATGGACTTGTTTTCATTCTGCTCTGTCAATCCTGTCAGGTTTCTTTCAAAATGTACTTGTACTCTAATTTACACAACATAAAATAATGCACAGTTAAAAATCAAAATGAAACAGCGAAGTTTAAAACCAGCTGTAAAACATAACAAAAAAGTAGTAGACTTAAACCCTAAAACTGTGTCTGTATGGCTTTTAAGCATGTAAACTGACTTTAAGATGATGCACCTTAGATTTCATTTTTGTCCACATTCTCTAGCTCTAAGAGATTTTCTAAAAAAAAAAGGAAAAAGTAGTTTTATACAGTAGCTTACCTCCAGGGCATAGATAAACTACATGTGCCACAGTAGTTTACATCAGAGTAAATAAAACCTACTTGAATACAGATGTTACAGTGACTACCATAATTTAAGCTATGAAATAACTATAAGAAAAAATAGGTTTTATAATAAACTTTTTTTTCCAAAGGCTGGGACTGTAAGTATTTATCTAACATGACGAGTCTCATAACCATGTGTACCTTTTAAACATTAATAATTCAATTTGACTGCACCTTTCACAAATCTTTTAAATACAAATTTTGTGAAATGTTAGCCCTACTTGTGGTTAACTGTTTTGATAAGCTAATCTGAACGCTTGTGTGTTATTTCTGTTTGTCAGCACAACACTCTAATACTCACAATCTAATATTCATAGTAACAACAATCAAAACAAAATAATATGCAACAATCAGACAGTACTAATTACTAAAGTTTAGTTGTTAAATGTGTTGTTGTAGTTGTCTGTTGATTTATGCATGTAAGCAGAGCAGATAAAATAAACAATGAGTGTAAATACAGGGAGGCGTTATTCATTTATATGTTTTTTTTTCAGTGTCAGAAAACAAGCAGAAAGCATATATTTAGAAAACAGTCTTATTTAGTCTGAAATTTGCATATTTTCTCAGCAAAGGTTTTCTGAAAAGTGTGCATCCCTTCAGAGCAATAGTGCTGAATCGTCTTCTCACAGCTGAATGAAGAACAGAAACACAAATTCTCTAAGACGAAAAACGAAGAAGTACGGTTTATATACTGTAGATTTTATATAGATTTATTATTCAATCTGCTCAGAAATATCATTTAAAGAATAAAAAAGTGAAAAAGTGCCCATATTTTTGCATACAACTGTTGTTTTTACAGAAATGATCATAATTCAATATAGTTTAACCTTTAACCTTATTAGGGTGTTTTTGTAGTCCTATGAAGTAAATCATACTTGCACACATACATGCTTCTCTTAAAGAACCATCCACTGAGGTTTCCGTTAAAAACAACAGTGATCCTTCTATGGCATAATGAAAAGAAAACGGAAATGTTTAGATTCTGTTTTATTGTGCCATGATCTACTTAACACATCCTATTCAATACATATTCATAATGCCATTACATTTTCAGAGGTTTAATACGGCCTCCTAGTGGCATTGCAAGGAAGTGCTTTTTTTTTTGCAATGCCAGTCAAATCAAAACATATTTCTGGTATGTAGTGGTGTGTTTAAAGGTCTCCTTACAGCTCACCTTCTTGATTTGAAGCCCCAGTAGAGCAACTTACACCACTTTGTGATCCATGTACTTTAGATGTCCTCACAGTAGGCCTAAGAATATCCATTACTTCAATTGTCTCAATGGGGGCAACACATCTGCAACCTGGACCCTTATCAGACAGAGAGAGAAAAAGGTAGAAACAAATGTTAAAGTAGATGACATGGAGTCTTGCTTCGGATCACAGTTACATCTTTTTGATCAAATCTTTCTGAAACCAGTTGTGGGGAGAAATAAAGAAGGTGTCATTATTTCTTGTCCAGAAAAAGGAGATCTAAGGTTTATGGGGCCACATTTGAAGTCAGAGAAGACAGCACTAAAAAGGCATAGTTCATTTGAGACCTTTGCCTGTTGCTATTATAATTAATCACCTCTGTGAAACTTGAAATAGTGCCTTGTTCCTGTGGTCCAAGATTTCCATATGAATTTCTTGTAACCTTTTCTGCCATTATTACATTACCACTGCCAAGTAAGCCAATTCAATCCTTAGTCTTTTTAAGTTGTTTCCAACTTTAAGACACATCTTCAGGGAACCAATTTAATAGTAGTATGCCTGTGCCCTGACTACATTTGTGTTATTAAACGCTTTATAAAATCACAGCTTATGTGAGATTGTCATGTCCAAAGTACCAAGGGCCATGCCGTGTTGTGGCATTTTTAACGTAGAACGCTTACCATTAATGTGACAACTTTCAGGATTACCTGACCTCATCCATTGATGTTTTCTAAAGAAGAGAGCAATTTAAAAAACAAGCGAAACTTACACGTATTCCCCAAAATGAATAGCTCCAGGCAGGAGGAGGGAGAGGGAAAATTTACTGCTGACGTTGACCTTCAATGCTAACGGCAGAAAGCCTCCAGGGGAGCTGCCTAGGGCTTTGTACCAAACACCTTAACATTTAAAGAGGTGAAGAGGAAACTATCCAGAGGAGACAAGAAACACATCAGTAGAAGACCATTCAAGAGCTTTTCCACACACTTCCAGCAGCTGACCTCCTTTCTTTTGACTGGCCAACTTTTGCCTCGTCCCTGAGGTTGGGGTGGTCATGAAGGTGAATTGTTGCTCATAGGCCAATTCACCAGCAAGTGAGGATTATGTTAATGGAGACTGCCAGACTCTCCATTTAAGAGCGGAAATCAAGAATTTGTCAGAGTACGCTGAAGGTAATTAGGTGAAGCAGTACGATTTGCTCAGAGCACAACACCCCTCCTCCACATCCCCTCCTCTATGAGGTGTCAACAACTGGCTGTCTTTGCTTGGCGGACATCTTAACCCACAGTGTCACGATCTGCTGCACGCCATCTATCACTCAAGGAGAACTGAGATCCTATCTTAACTAACTGTTCCTGGACCCTTGCTATCTAGAATTCTAAAACTATTTTGGTTGCTCCATTCTGAAAGGAATGCACAAAAAGTGTTCTGTGGCCTCATTGTATGCTTTTCAGACAGGAAACAGACCCGCACTGTGTTGCTCAGTGAGAACCGTACAGGTGTTCAAGCATTACATCATCGTGAAAAATTCTGAGCCACCAAGCAAACATCTGACCTTTTGCTTACACTATGGGAAGACAATTATACAGCATTCCCTTTGGAACTGAATATGATTCCTTCACACAGTGCTTCTATTCTAGCTGCTAGTGTGATCCCACCGCATTTTCAAGAAGCTATCATTTGACATCCAGGTTTAAGACTTAAAACACATTTAACTTTTAGCAATTCCTGCAAAAAAATTTAAAAGAGCTCAAACCAAAGCCTCCCCCTCTACCGCCACCAAGAGGTCAAGGGTCAGCTTGGTCAGGTGCAGAGTTCAACTCGCACAACACAGCTCCAGATCGACACTAGCAAGTTCATTCAAACAGGGTTATGGAAAATCAAGCCATATCTCAACCTGCGGTCTGACCTGTTTAAACCTGGCCTGGTGTGGGTTATGTGAGGGATACTGCAGAGGGGGTGGGATTCTCTCAGACGGCACCTGAGCTCACTGTCGGCTCCCCCTCTGCTTGACCCCACATGGCTGAGATATTACTGCCCTAGGCTGTTGCTCTGTACAAGCCGCCCCCTCCATCCCTCTCTCTCTCTCTCTCTCCCACTCCCTCACTCATCTCTCTCCATTGCAGGCTAAATCCTTAAACTATGGGCTTCCATGCAAGATCACAGGTGCTTATATACAAAATGACAATTTTTTCCTTTCATAATTCCATGTTACCGCATTACCAGATCTTATCGCAGGAGTCAGTATCTTATTCCTAAGGTTTTATAACTTAATGAAAGAAGCTTAGCTCCATTCCTGCTCCTCCTTCTGCTCCTCCTTCTTACACACACATACAATCACTTCAGCCACTGGGGGGCTAAAACAACAGTCTCAGAATCTCGGCATGCCTTTGACCAGAAAGCATGGAGAGGTCATGGGGAAGGCAGTCACTCTGAGCTCAATCTGCGCATGGAATTTGGAAGACATTTCTTTATAAATCCAATATTTTTTCTTTAAATAACTATTAAGTTTAAAAATGAACTCCCTCAAATCCAAATCATGCATTAGCAAACAAGGAAGGTAAAATGGGCCAAAACTGTTAAGCAACAGTCTTATTACTATTTAGACCCTCAAAATTTACATACAGCAAAGGAGCAACAGCAACAAAAATGGTAGACTATGTGGACTGTCTACGACTGTGAAGGCAATGTATGCACTTTTCATACCCCTGCCAATAGACTGAACTGTCAACAGGTATTGTTGACTTTAAACACGACTGAAGTTGGATCCTATTTTCCAGTGTTTTATCAAATGTTTCATTGCATCTTAAATGCTGCAGCTTGTGCAGCCACCAGAATATAACTGCAGCACCTTTTATGGTGGAACAGTTTCTCAAATCTTACATATTGTTTCACACAGATGAGACTAAAAAGAGGAGTTCCATCTTTAATATCATAATACTAACCACAACTTGAAAGTCCCTAGCTAGGAAGCCTCATGTAAGACCTCATGTAACGTTAGCATAGTTACCAAAATAGTATGATGACCTAGTTTACACTGAGATTCATTTTATGATGAGCAGAGCTCTTCATATTAATTAGGAAAACAGCTTGTTTTATTCCATATCATAGGGTTAATGGCAGGTAAAAAAGCATCTGTACATTTTTCATCCTGCCCAAAGTCACATACCTTCTATGTAGAATAATTAAAAATGCTGCCACATAATATGTTTTCCCCAATATGTTCAATTCAGTTAGTAAGCAGTAACTGTTTATTAAAATGAGTGTTTGAACAATACTAGAGGATATGTTCCAATTAACAAAGCATGTCATTTTAACAGAGGCCCCCATTCCTTTGCATGGAATTGTGTTTTAAGCATGTAATTGTCAAAAAAGTCAATTAAATAATACTTTATTTTTTATTTATTTATTTTTTTCGCCCCATTTCCAAGTTTGGACTTGGTGATATAGATTAGACAATAAAATAAAAGTTTAAAGCACTCAGATAGGATTGTAGAGAATGACAAGTTTGATTGCTTCTCTGTCTCTTGAAACTTTCACGCTGAGGGGATCACAGTTCTAGAGAGGTGTGTGAGGAGTCAAACATTTATGCTTCCTGCTGCCTCCTGCACAAACAGGATGTCCCAGCCCTGGGAGCAGACACTGTCTGGGCCTCATACTGGGGGAACTCAGTGGATGGAGAAATATTTTCACAGGATTAACCCTGGGCAGGATTGGCTATTTTCAGCAAAGGGTTAAGAGTTGAGGAAGACAGACAGACGTGACTCACGTACTGGGACATTTCTTAAATGAAGTGGCTGCATTTTTGGATAAACTTGAAAAGCAGAGATGGTCAAATGACCTCTTGTGAAGCATTGCTTGTTATGCAAGTAGCTTCCTTTGTATCATATAAATAAAAAAAATTACTGCGTATTTCTTCATTTCTGCACTGTAAAGCACTGATGTTAATTTACAGCAGAAACACTAGTTTAGCCTACTGTTATCAATATATACAAACTAGCACACTGTGGAATGCAGACCCAGCTTCATTTTCTTCAAATAATTTAAAGTGTCTTATTTTATGGTAATTAGCTTCTGTTTGCAAAGCATATTGGGGGACGCAGTCTTTAGCAGCCTCAGTATCGCAGTGACGGGTGTTGTAGCTTCTTTGGGGCTTTTTGTTCATTATTTCTCCTTCCATTAATTTCACATTTCTGTTTTAACAATTTATTTCTACCATAAACATACATGTGAATGTGTTTTACATTGATACGTGTTTCAGTGAACTTGTCCCTCCAGTAATGTTATGGATATGTTATGTAATGGATATGCTGGTCACTGGTATCTCTGTAGTCTTAATGGCTGATATAAGTGCAGTAAAAGCTGTATGGTGGTATTCAGATCTTGGTGTGATGGACCAAATATCCAAAAAAAATTCTCTCCCTCTCATCTGTCTTTTCTATGAGCTGATCAATCCTGCTGGGTAACATTGGGGGGCTACCAGCACAGAGGAATTCTTTCCAGGACTCTCAGGATTACACGCAATCAATTCATACAATCAATTCAGGTTGCAATGCCTACCTCTTAGTCCTCCTAATCAGTCTCTCTCTCTCTCTCTTTCTCTCCCACACTCCCTTTTTCTTCTTTGTTAAGCACAGGAATGACACTTCTCTGGAGTGATCACATGGGAGCCCCAAGAGCAGCTACAGTCACCTGGGTCTCCTGCCCTGGTTTTTCCAGTTCATCACCCGACATGACTACAACATTTGAAATGACCAAGCCTGACTCCGATCATGAACTCTATCTCTCACTTAAACAGAGAACCATGGGTCAGCTCCATCTTTGCAATTACTACCCACCTATCTAATAGTTGTTCAAAGCTGCTTCCCCTGTTAGTTTTGTCTTTCTCTCTTCATCCGGGATGGACCTGAGGAGGTTGGGTTCCGCCCTTGAGCCTGGTTCCTCTCAAGGTTTCTTCCTTACACAGTTGCCTCTGGCTTGCTCACGGTGCTTTTCTGTACAAACTGCTTTTCTGTAAACCTGCTTTGAGACAACGTTAGTTGTAAAAGTGCTATGCAAATAAATATTGATTGATGAAATACTGACTGCAGGAAAAACTACAAAAAAAAAAAAAAAAAAATAGTAAGTAAAATACTGAAATGTCACTGAAATGTAGGAAGTGACGCATTTTTTACACTGGAATCAGTTTTTTTTTAAGTGTGTGTATAACCATCAGAAGGGACAATAAAAAACTAGCAAAAAGCTAAAGTTGGGGCCCCATCGTTCTGCTGCTTCCATTAGGCGTTACAGTTTTTTTTTCCCGGGAGACGTAATTTCACCAGTTAAGGATCAAATTCTGACTCAATCCTTGACTCAATTACTATCTGCCGGACAGTGGTGTTTGGCGGGCATGGGTGGCTAGGGTTCGTTTTACTGCAAATCTGCAGATTAAATGTTGACAAAACAGCCAATTTTCTGTCAGTTTCACCGAAGCCTCTTTCAACGCACCAGTCACTCATAACCCCCTCATTTTGGGGAGCACTAAGGCTCGACCTTTGACATGTATCTCGTCCCTGGCCTTCTTCTTCTCTGGGCTGAGACAGCCTTGTGCCTTTTAGGTCATGTGGATGCAGCTTGTGGGTTTAAAGCTCAGGAGCTATAAAGGATTCCTTTGTGTTTCTTTCCCCCACTGGAGCGCGGGCCAAGGTCTAAGAAATGTGGTTAATAGCTCAGGAGTGGGCTAATCATCGGTTGCCATTACTGCTCCAATATCAGCAGGGATGACAGACTTATCAATGACAAAAGGCCCAGGTGAAGTCAGGGGCCAGCCCCCTTAGTTTTGATCTCTGGTCCGCTAAGCAGGGGCTTTCATTCAGGCTAAGCACCAAGCAGCGCACCTCTCTTTCTCTCTCTTTTGCTCCTTATCTCTTTCTCTCACACTCTCCCTTTGCCCAGTGCCAGGAATCACTTACCCACTCCCTCTATCTTCAGGCCCACTCTGTTCTGTTCTCTACAATTCCAGCCATTATTTCCACAATTTGACTTCAAATAGCAACAGTGATGTAATGATGCACTACTGTGGTAAGGGTTTAGAATCCATGGATTCATTGCACATTCTGCAATACCTGCAAAAAGTTACTACAGAATAATGTGTTTCTTTTATTATGGAACAGTGCGACAGGTCAACAGCCAAATAAACATCATTCCTACTCCAAAATATCAGTGATAGAATAATAAAGAAACAATTAGGTCTAATAACTGGTCTTTGGAAACTGAGGTAAGTTGCTGTAGTTTTGAAAGTTAAACGTTTTCCCATTCTTGTAATATATAGGATTTCTGCTGCTCAACAGTTTAGTGTCCCCTTTCTTGTATTTTAGTTTTATGTTTATAGCAGATTTTAGTTTTTTTATATTTTAGTTTTAGCAGATGTTTTTAGTGGGTCACAGATCTTTACTGCAGACAGGCATATCTGGCATTTGTGCTCTTTTACTATGAAGCCGTATTGTTGTAATATGTGTAGAATGTGGTTTCACAAGGCCTTTCCCGAAAAAGACGTTGTCTGGAAGGTAGCGTATGTTGCTCTATAACTCACATATATTGTTCAGCATTAGTGATTTATAGATGATCCATGCTATGTGCACTAATGCCCCCCATACCACTAGACACTGGCTTTTGCACTGTGCGCTAATAACCAAACAGACAGTCCCTCTCCTCTTTAGCCTAGAGGGTGCAGCATCCAAGACTTCCAAAACAAATTTTACATTTTGATTTGTTGGACCACAGGACACTTATCCAGTTCATCTTAAATGAGCTCGGGTTCGGAGGAGGTTGTGGCATTTCTGGATCCTGTTTATATGTGGTTTCGTCTTTGCATGGTAGAGTTTTAACTTGCATTTGTGGGTGCAGTCACTAACTGGGTCCAAAAACAATGGTTTTGGAAGTGTTCCTGAGCCTATGCAATGATTTCCGCTACAGAATCATGTCTGTTTGTTGTTGTGCCATCTGGGTGCCCAAAGATCATGGCCATCCAATATTTAGGATTTTTTTTTTTTTTTTTTGCTTTGTCCCTACCATCTCTCCAGAGTTTCTGAATCTTTTAATGATTTTTGTACCATAGACAATGAAATTCCCAAGTTCTTTGCTATTTTGTTATCTTATTCTTGAATTTATACCCCTTACATCTAATGAAAGATTATCTGGCATGAACATTTTATACCCAATAAAGTCAATGTCCTGTTGTTGTCCCTGTCCAAACTTTTAAAAACGTGTTTGTTCGAACATCATTGTATTTTATTTTTATTCACATTTTGCACAATATGTCAGAATTTTTGGAAGCAGAGTTATACACACTGTCTAAAATCATTCAGGAATATTCAGGATGCCAGGGAGCCAAAAAAAAAAAAAATCACATACACATACAGCTGTGACAGCAGATCATCTTTTATTAATTGCTCTTATTTATTTCTAAAATAAAGTCTAAACGGGTCAGAACAAAAATGTCTAACTGCTCAGATCAAAATATATCTCAATATATCATATCTGAATATATTCATATATTTATGAATAAACTAGTAAAGGAGTAAGATCATGTTATGTTGTCAGATTTTCTGTATTTTTGGGAATGATTGACAAACCGAAATTGCAACTCAAAACAGGCACATTTCTCAAAAAATTCACATTTGAACTTGGCGTACTACACCACCAAGTTCAAATGTGAATTTTTTGAGAAATGTGCCTGTTTTGAGTTGCAATTTCGGTTTGTCAATGACTATATTGATAATCTGATTACCATACGGTATGTTGCAACCCCTTCAGGACGTAACCCTAGAAGATTAAAGGAGCAGACACACACACACACCTGGACAATCCGAGCCTTTCATTGACAGTCGTGGTGAGGAGCTGGTACTGACAGACTTAAACACCTGCTATCGTAAAGTATGTTCTCGATTGCTGAGCCTGGCTCGTATAAGACTGGGACTCTATTGTTCGACCTCCACGCTGACAGCCAAGGTATTTCTGGATTTCTCGAGCACATGCAAAAACAATGGCCAATTCAAGGGTGTTACTATAGAAAAATGATCTTAACTTAAAAGTATAAAAAAAGCGGTAATTCTTCAAGACTATATACATTTGAAACGTCATATATATGTTTTACATAAACACATTTCATGGCTCAACCTGTAGGGATTTTTTAAATGCAGAATAGCCACACATCTCTTCTAAAGACTATTCTAACCCTAAAGGCTGTTAAAGCCATTAAAAAACTTTATTGTCTAGTTATTAGTCCTGAGATATTTTATTCAACAATGACTATATAATTTAACTTTATTTTAGTTACAATGTAACTTTGGTAATTGTTATGAAATGAATAAGCAGACTTTGACATGTATATTGAGAAAGTGCTGACTTGAATAGGTTAAAAACATGTTTGAGTAAAGTATTCTATTTCTGTCTCATTTCCAATGTTTTTCTTTAGAAACATTTTTTCATATGTTGGTATAAAAGCTAAAGCTCAAATAAAGGAGAATTTCACCATTTAAAAACTCAGTACAAAGAAATGGTCAAGTCAAATGGCCCAAGCGCATTTGAAGCCTCTAAAAACTACCTTACAGAAAGTTTTTGTTGGAAATTTCTTTAAATATCTGGCCTGATGAAACTGTCTCAGGTGCATGGTGTAATTCTATCAAAAGTGGACCACATCACTGGACATCTTTTTCAGAAGGTAAGATCTGGTTTTGATTTCACATTCCTGTATCGTCTGCCTTATCTACTTTTTTTTTTTTTTTTACCTATTTTGTACAGTTTGTTTCTAGACTGGTTTGTGGTTTTTCCTGAGCCAAGCATTGCTGCAACATCATATTACAGTCACTAATTATTTCTCAATCCATGAAAATATTAATTTGCTTAAAGTTATGGATTTAATGGAAGTGGTAAGGACGACTTTTACCCATCTGGTCGTGGCGGGGTTGGGAGGATCTTGGCTATGCAGAGAATAGAACTATGAGTAAATTATAGTTTCAGTGAGACAACTAAACCTCATTTGTCAGAGGGGTTTTGTCATGGCTTATCGCTGTTCGTTTACATTGGTGTTTCTGAACCGTAATGCTCACATGATTGCACCATGCTCTTGTTTCATGACTTCGGCTTGATAAACCTAATGCCGAAAACCCACCCGCAGTGAGACTTTGTATATTTCGGTGCGTTTCCCAAAACCATCCTTGTTAACTACCTAGCAGTTTACACAATTGGAACGATACAGCTGCGAAGCAAGTGTTTCCCAAAACCGTGGTTCAAACTATGGAAGTAACCACGTTGGTAACGAACCATCATTAAGTGACACACGTTTCCCAAAACTGTAGCTCCGTCGCACGTTCACAAAAACTGTCGTAGTTGAGTAGTTGGGACTACAGCTCTACACCTGTGGTTAGAAGCTTAGTTCCTGGTGACCACGTCATGGATGACGCAGGACGTCAGGAAACGTGTCAGGAAGGTGAAAATTTACATTACAATTTACTCCTGAACGATCATTTTTTGATTGTCAAATGCTTTGAACATGTAGGTCCCAATAGTTGTGTTTATTCAGTTCGTCTGTATTTTGTTGTTTTCTGTTAAATGCAGAGAAAAAGGGAATAACTTAATTGCCCCTGTGCATTCCGCCGTATTTATAGTATTTCCTGTGAACTCCCTAAAGAATGGGCCATTCAGTAAAGGCTGAAGTGTGATTTACCTTGTCAGCCTTAACAGGTATTAGCATTGGGTCCGAAATCCCAGGGGTTGTTGTTATTTCGGAACACTAAGAGAGAGCTGCGGAGATCGAAGAGACGCGTTTATCTCTCTCTCTTTCCCAAATTATCGCTGTTTTAGGTGAACTTTATGTTCTTATTTGAGCCTGAACGTTACAAACGTAAACTGGTCCCTTCTGTTCGGCGTCGAAACCTATGCTGCACGAACTAGCTTACTGAACTCAGCTGCTATGTGTGTCGTAGCTTCGTGGATGCTCAGTAGCGGTTTCGGGACCACACTCAGAATGCAGAGGGTCGGTTCTGGACGGACTATTCTTCAATAGCGTTTGCGTCAGGCGTAGACGGGACCTTGCGTTGCTGAGGACTTTTCGAGTGGATGAGCCACAGGTTTGTGAGCTGTGTTTGGGAAACTGTGAGTGTTTCGTTTTCTGCTGCGACCCTTAAACCGGGTTTACCGAACCTCCATTTTGCAGGGAGTTCATTATTTTGATGTGCACCAACGTGAACCCCAACGATAAACTGTAAAACAAAAGCGCTTTAAAACCTTTCAATATCAGCTTGAGACTGCAGTGGCAAGAACCACACAAAACGCTCGTTAGGCCACTGTCCGCAAGGCAACCAGGAAGCAGCTGGCCACCGAGACTGCTCGTAAGAGCGCCCAGGCCACCGGCGGCGTAAAGAAGAAATCAACAGAGCTGCTCGTCCGCAAGCTGCCCTTCCAGCGCCTGGTGCGTGAGATCGCTCAAGACTTTAAGACCGACCTCCGCTTCCAGAGCCCTGCAATCATGGCCCATCAGTAAGCCAGCGTGGCGTGTTCGAGGATACCAAACCTGTGTCTCTTTTAAAAGCCACCTAACTGTTTTAATAAAAACGAGCAGCTCCCCTAGGAGTATGGAAAACATGATGTAACATTGGGTCGTTGAATGAGGAGACTCTGAAGAGAATAACAGCATTTGGAATGGCTACGTTATTTTCTCTCTAAAGCACGAACCACGAAAGTGAGGAAGGGGGCTGGGAAATCCCACTGTTTGCTCTGAGCACGTGACTTAACGCTGCAAGCCTTACGCAAAATCCGTGGTGTTGCGCTAGTGGTGTAGCGGATTTGGTAGGTAAATTTTCCGCATGAGTCTAAGGAAGAGGCCGTTATCAGAAACACGTTGCTTATTGTTTACCATTTATAACAAGGTTGAAATATATCTTCTTCTTTTTTTTGTTAAAATTCTACCAAATCCTGATGTTGTTTAAATATTTTTTCCTGTTACGTGTGTTAATCATCTATATTGGGGAATCACTATTTTCGAAATTTCGATTACTGTCTCTTTAAGAGATGCGGTTTTCGGCATTATTGTTGTAACGCTCTCAGTCTGCGAAATGCAAACTAAGAGGAGATATGTGTTATCAACAGCTCTGTCTGAAACAGTTGTATTCACGTTATACAACTACACAAAATAAGCAGTATGCAGTTCAATATGTCAGCAGTAATGTTGTGAACACGTAATTATGTTGTAAGCTAAATATGAACTTTGTTAAAGGTCAATTTTCCCAGTCTTATTCGTAACATGCTTCTTGGCTCATGGGGTCTCCCCCTCGTGCGTTTCAGGGGGACTGATGACTCGTGTGTGTAGGGGAGAGAGGGGGCAGCATGAATGTTCACTCCAGAGCTCCTGCAGAGTTTTAACTGCTGCATTTATTTGTGCATACAGACAGACGACACCAGCCAAATCAAAGAAGCAACCAGCAGTTGTTGTGGTCTGAGTCCTTCCTTCACGCATCACAGCCCTCACATAACAACTTGTTAACGGATGTACGTTTGGTCAGCGCTAACAACGTTAAAGCACAAATGCACATCCGTTACACATTGAAACAAAACGGATAAAAAAAAGACTAATAATGCTTTCAGTGATGATAACAACGATCGAATTGTAACCCCATAAGTAAACGGACAATGGTAACACTGCGGGCGAATTGTCATTGATAAAGCTTTGGCGCCATCGGGTGTTCAAATCGAGCAGATGCAAGTAAAAGGCAACTCCATACTTCAGAATGTCGTTGTTGAGATTTCTTGCATTACTGTTTTGGTGAGACACGTATTTACATATGGAAACTGAAATATTTGGTGTCTGAGATAATCCACATCCTCATTTCTTCTTACAATAGGCAGAAGTCTAACGGGCTTTCTTAAACCCGGAGCATTGCGGTTCGAACACAGGGTGGCGCAGGAACTTCACCAATGATAAGGTCTGTATTCACTACTGTATGCCTCCCTATTTCTATGGCAGTCATTTCTATATTAAGTTCCTATCGCATTATATTATACCTGCACCCACTGTGCTAGCAATCCCTAGATTATCCAGATACATAATTTACATAAGGAGATACTGTATTATTATTATTATTATTATTATTATTATTATTATTGTTGTTGTTGTTGTTGTTGTTGTTGTTGTTGTTGTTGTTATTTACATTTAGCATTTAATTTAAACCAACTCTTGCTTAGTACGTTAAAAGTGGTCTTTTTTTTTTTAATTACATAGAGCAACATTTATTTTGTTGTTGTTTTCTTTTTGGTATGAGACAAACTCTTGTCTAAACTTGCAAGAGCTATTAAGCTTTGACATATTGCTTTCTAATGAAAGATTTTAATACATGCTTATCCTGTTCAGGACATCTTAGCAATTGACCTTTAGACATGTATGTTAAATTAAGAAGGCAAAATGGTGTTAAGTTTCTGTATACTAAGAACTGTTACTTTGAGAGATTTAACTATATGACCTCACCACAGCATTTTTCAATAGAAGGTAAAATATTGCTCTATCAAACATTTCCCACACTGATATTGTTTATTATCTACTTTGCTCTGATCTTCAAGATAACTGTTGTTTAGTCCATTTTTACCACTGTGTGGCATCCCCCCTTCTTCTTACAACACTCAACAGACGTCTGGGGACAGAGGAGACCAGTTTCTCAAGTTTAGAAATAGGAATGCTCTCCCATTCATGTCTAATACAGGCCTCTAACTGTTCAATCGTCTTGGACCTTCTTTGTCGCACTTTCCTCTTTATGATGCGCCAAATGTTCTCTATAGGTGAAAGATCTGGACTGCAGGCTGGCCATTTCAGTACCCAGATCCTTCTCCTACGTAGCCATGATGTTGTGATTGCTGCAGAATGTGGTCTGGCATTATCTTGTTGAAAAATGCAGGGTCTTCCCTGAAAGAGATGACGTCTAGATGGGAGCATATGTTGTTCTAGAACCTAAACATAGTTCTCTGCATTAATGGTGCCTTTCCAGACATGCAAGCTGCCCATGCCACAAGCACTCATGCAACCCCATACCATCAGTGATGCAGGCTTCTGAACGAAGCGTTGATAACAACTTGGGTTATCCTTGTCCTCTCTGGTCCGGATGACATGGCGTCCCAGTGTTCCATAAAGAACTTCAAATCGTGACTCATCTGACCACAGAACAGTCTTCCATTTTGCCACACTCCATTTTAAAAGACCCCTGGCCCAGTGCAAACGTCTGAGCTTGTGGAGCTTGCTTAGAAATGGCTTCCTTTTTGCACTGTAGAGTTTCAGCTGGCAACGGCGGATGGCACGGTGGATTGTGTTCACTGACAATGCTTTCTGGAAGTATTCCTGAGCCCATTCTGTTATTTCCTTGACAGTGGCATTCCTGTTTGAGGTGCAGTGACGTTTAAGGGCCCGGAGATCACGAGCATCCAGTAGAGTTTTACGACCTTGACCCTTACGCACAGCGATTGTTTCAGATTCTCTGAATCTTTTGATGATGTTATGCACGGTTGATGATTATAACTTAAAAGTCTTTGCTATTTTACGCTGGGTAACACCATTCTGGTATTGCTGCACTATCTTTCTGCGCAACAATGGTGGAATTGGTGATCCTCTTACCATCTTGGCTTCAGAGAGACACTGACAGTCTGAGAAGCTCTTTTTATACCCAATCATGTTGTCAATTGACCTAATTAGTGTTAATTGGTCTTACAGCTGTTCGTTATATGCTCAATTTCCTTTTTCCATCCACTTATTGCTACTTGTCCCAACTTTTTTGGGATTTGTTGACGCCATGACATTTTGAAACAACATATTTTTTCCCTTAAAATGATACATTCTCTCAGTTTTGAGAGCTTTTGACTTTTGATCTGTGACTTGTGTTCTATTCTGAATAAAATATTAGATGTTGGCACCTCCACATCATTGCATTCAGTTTTTATTCACAATTTGTTTAGTGTCCCAACTTTTTTGGAATCCGGTTTGTATCTGTCTGACGGTTTTGTTCTCATAATCAAAATGTTTGTCTGTTGTATATTGTGAAGTAGGATTGTTTTAATTTTTTTCTAAACTTGCTTTATCCAGCATGTACTTTCTCTTCTGTGATGCTGTCTTTTAACAACTGTTAGCAGTTACAATATTTCATTTTGTACTAAGCAGATGTTTTTTTATTATTGTGCAGCATATGTTATGCAACACTTTGAAACCAGCAATAAAGGGTGTTTTTTTTTTTTTTTAATCTTTACAAAAGTCCTTACCTGCCATAATCTTGCAAAAGCTTTTAATTCATTTAATTGAATAATTAGGTAGGCCCAAATCATATAAAAAGCATTTTAATGTTTAATTATATTATGTTCGTGGGATGTAATTTGGATGTGTTTATCAAACAAAACAATGGGATTAATATTAAGTGGGTTCAGTTATTTTAGTTTTCTGATGCTGAAGATTGTCGTACTAGTCGTACTATGTAAAAAAAAAAAAAAAAAAGAATTTGTTAGAAGAGATGATGAATTTTAGCCATCTGGTCATGGGAGGAGCATTGCTATGCAGAGGATATAACTACGAGTAAAATATGGTTTCAGTGAGAAAACGAAACTTCATTTGTCGATTGCGATTTTGTCATGGCTTATGGCTGTTCCATTACATTGGTGTTTCTGAACTGTAATCCTCACATAATTGCGCCATGCCCTTGTTTCATGATTTGGGCTTGAAAACAACGCCAAAATCCACCCACTATGAGGCTTTGTATCTCTGCCAGGATTCTGCCCGCCAGTGCTTGCGCAAAAGTATTATCTACTGTGTTTTTTTTGTTTGCTTGGGCAGGGAAGGTCTTAGCATTACCAAACATGGCACATGTTGACATCACCGCACCCTAATAATGCGGCCCGAGTTTGGTGAATGTAGGATCCATGGTCAGGGAGTTACGGCCAAATCGATTTTGTAAATGTCAATTTGGACTTGGGCCTCAAGTGGAAAAAACAATCTTACAAGGCCTACTGAGGGCAGTGAAGGTCTTAGATTTACCAAACATGGCACACTTTGACATTACCATACTCTGATAATGTGCCCTGAGGTTTGTTACTCTAGCATAAAAGGTCAGGGAGTTACGCCCACATCCATTTAGTAAATTTGAATTTGGACTTTGGCCTCAACTGTCAGAAACCAATCGTACAAGGCCTAGCAAGGGCAGGGATGGCTTTACAGTTAACAACCTTGGCACACTTTTACAACACCATGTCCTGACAAAGTAGACAGAGTTTGGTGACTTTAGAGTAACAGGTCAAGGAGTTACAGCCAAATACATTTGGACTTGGGCCTCAAATATAAAAAAAAAAAACTTAAACCTTAGAAGGCCTAGCGAGGGGCAGTGAAGGTCTTAGATTTGGCACTTTGACATCAACACAATCTGATAATGTGGCCTGAGTTTGGAGACTCTAGGATCAATGGTCAGGGATTTAAGGCCAAATCCATTTGGTAAATGTGAATTTGGACTGTGGTCTTAAGTGAGATAAACCAATTGTACTAGGCCTAGCAAGGGCAGGGAAGGTCTTAGATTTACCAACTTTAACACTTTGAGATCAACACACCCTGATGATAAAGTCATAGATTGGTGACTCTAGTATAACAGGTCAGGGAGTTACAGCCCAACCCATTTAGTAAATGTGAATTTGGACCTTGGCCTCAAGTGGAAAAAACAATCTTCCATGGACTACTGAAGGCAGGGAAAGTCTTAGCGTTAACAAATTTGGCACACATTGACATCACCACAGCCAGAAAACGCGAATTTGGACTTAGCCCTCAAGTGGAAAAAAACAATCTCACAAGGCCTTCCAATGGCAGGGAAGATCTTTCAGTCACCAAACTTGGCATACGTTGACCTTAGCACCTCCTGATAATGTGGCCTGAGGTTCGTTACTCTAGCATAAATTGTCAGGGAGTTATTGCCAAATCCATTTGGTAAATGCCAGTTTGGATCTTGATATCGAGGCCCGAGTTTTGACTCTAGGATCAAAGGTCAGGGAGTTACGACGAAGTCTATTTCTTAAATGTAAGTTTTTGTACTTAACCCTCAAGTGGGGAAAAACTAATCGTACAAGGCCTAATGAAAGCAGGGAAGGGCTTAGTCATCAAACATGGCACACAAATCTTTGCCATTTGTGGATAATAGGTCTCACTGTGGTTCGCTGGAGTCCCAAAACTTTAGAAATTGCATTATAACCTTTTTTCCAGGCAGATAAATTTCAGTTACTTTCTTTCTCATTTGTTCCTGAATTTCTTTGGATCTTGGCATGATGTTAAGTGATTTAAAGGGGGGCTTGGACCCGGTGCCTCATTCTTATGTCTGTACATTATCTCAGTGTTTGTCTGTGAAGCTGCTTTGACACAATGTTGGTTGTAGAAAGCGCTATACAAATAAATATTGATTGATTGATTGATTGATTGATTGATTGATTGATTGATTGATTGATTGATTTATTGATTAAGAAAAGGTGTGGCAGTAATCAGGCCTGGGTGTGACTAGAGAAATTAAACTCAAGTGTGATAAACCACAGTTATGTTTTAACTGGGGGGCAAACATTTTTTCACACAGAGCCATGTAGGTTTGGATTTTTTTCCCCCTTAATAATAAAAACCGTTATTTCTTTGACTAATATTTAAATTTGTTTGATAATCTGAAACATTTAAAAGTGACAAACATGCAAAAAAATAAGAAATCATGAAGGGACAAACACTTTTTCACACCACGTCGTTAATCCCAGATATACTTTGATTATAGGGTCTATTTCTTAATAAACTGGCTAGGTACTGTAGGGTTTGTTTGCGAGCTCGTACATTTGTTGTCTAGCGAAGAAAATGGATTTCTCTGCCCGTTTGTCCATATTGCCTCCAAAGTGGTTGTATCTGTCTGTAATTCACTGAATAGGTCCTCCGATAGGGAAATGTTAATCCTCTGCTGTATATCATGCAATTCTAGTTCCAGTTTCCTCTGTTCTAACCTGCTATTCCTCCTTTTGGTTAAGCCTTAGCTGCATCCCATACTATATTAGGGGAAACATCTGGTGTATTATTTTCTTTGAAGAAGTGCCCTAGTTGCTCATTCAGGTATGTCTTTAAAAATGGATTATACCATCATGGCCTACTCTGGGATGTCGTATTAGTGATATTCATCTCCAGAAACACAGCAGCGTGATCTGAGAGGATAATGTCTCTTCGTGTACAACTATGCACGTTCTGCAGTGCCACCTTAAGAGTTAGTATAAAATCAATTCTACTACTAGATTTGTGGACAGAGGTAAAGAATGTAAATTCCTTATCACTTGGGTGCAGAACATGCCATGTGTTGGCCCATTCAAAATCATTACAAGTGTCTAAAATTGCTCTAGATCTACCTGACATTGCTTTCCACGATGGGGGAGGCCTATCTAGCTGTGGGGAAAAATAGCAGTTAAAATCTCCAGCAATGACAGTATCATCACAAATCCAGTCTGCGAATTTAGAAAAATTAAGGGAGATAATTATTTGTTTGTGTGTGGAAAATTTTGTTGCATAGTTTTCAGACAGTACAATGCAATTCTGTGATTGTGGCTGTTAAGAAAAGCTTCTTTCTTTCTTTCTTTCTTTCTTTCTTTCTTTCTTTCTTTCTTTCTATGTAACTGACGAGTTAATCAGTCACATCTAAAGTGTTATTTAGCAGCATTGTCAGCACAACACATCCAAAGTGGGGATCAAGGCAATGTAGTGATGGATGAACTAGCCAGCCTGCCTCCACCTAGACTACCCTAAAGGCATGAAAAACACATTTTACTTTATTCAACAGGTACTGCTCCACCTGGGTTGTCGTGAGCTGGCACCCAAAGTTCAAACCTGGAACTGAGTTCAGGACAGTTACTATACAACAGACTGAGTGCTTTGTTCATGCTGTTGCTCTGTTGCATTGTTTGACAGTGTATGCCTTAAATTCAAAAGTATAAAAGCTTTTTGCTGTTACACTATTGAAATTGACATTAGAAAAAACACTGAATTCGCTTCAGTCTTTAAGATGAGGCAGTAGAGAAATGTGGCTTTTATTCGTTAGCATTTTGTTACTATTTCCCGTTGGTGTTTAATTTAATATACTGTTGAGTTTTTTTGATTGGTCGTACCTCTGACTTATGAGGGTGTTTTTGTTTATTTTTGCTATGTAGTGTTTGATTCCATTTTATTTTTTAACATTTTAACATAAACATTTAACATTAAAATATTTGTTTTTTAATGTATTGTTTTTAATTTAATTTTAAAAATATGGTTTCAGTGAAACAACGAAAGGTCTTTTGTAAGAATTATTTTGTCAATGCTCATGGCTTGTGTTGTAGGAGTGACATTACTGGATGGATAAAAGCTCAATTGGAATTGTGTGTGTGTGTCCCACCTGTAAGTGGTGGTTAGCTCCATTTGGAAAAGCTTATCACAATTTTTTCTCTTAATAGATACCGAGAGGCACCGAGTACTGAAGCGGACAAGGCAAAATGAAAGCTACAACAGGTACGACCTTTAAACAGCATAATTTGATAGTACCATGTGTTTTCTAAAATTCATCGCAGGGCAGACTGCAACAGAATAGGGTTTTGCTAGTATAAATAGGCTACAGAGATCTCATTCCCGATTTGTGGATGCATAATAAATCCCAATCTATAAAGATTTTGGCTTTATCAAAACTCTCACAGCTTCTTTTTTTTTTGCAATGTTTGGCTCTTTTCTCATTCAAGCCAATGGGCTGCAGCAAAGAAAACATATTGTAATAAATGTTTTCTACATAACAGATAGCGTAACGCTGCCACCACCTTTGTTAACATGGTTTGGTCCGGAATAGAGACCAGAGCAACTACTCATACAGAAATGAAATAATGAATACACTTTATTATTGGACTTATTCACAGGAGGGAGAAAAGCAGGTAATAAGACAAGTTTCAGATAATCAAACCACCCGGTACTAACAACACTGCACTCACAGTCTATCCATTACAGCTCGGTTATCACCCAACAATTACCCACACACAACCCACTACACTTCAAAAATAAACACCCCCAAACAGGCCCCACTAGCTGCCCTGCAGCTCTGTCCAGCCCTGGCTTCTCAGACCCTTCAATTCATACACTTTTTAAAAGAAACATGTATAGACACAGACATATTAGACAATGTAAAACACTTATTGACCACACGATCCTCCTTGACAGACTTGAACATCAATTTGGCGTTAAAGGACAGGCTTTATCCTGGTTCAGATCGTATCTCACTGACCGCTATCAGTTTATTAGTCTTAACAATAAGCACTCTAGTCATACTCTAGTAAGATATGGTGTCCCTCAAGGGTCAGTGCTCGGGCCACTTCTTTTTTCCCTTTACATGCAGCCTCTTGGTAACATAATCCGTAGTTTCGACGTCAGCTTTCACTGTTACGCTGACGACACACAATTATATATATCGGCCAAACCAAACAAGGCCTTAAATCTAAATAAACTAGAAGATTGCATTACTAATATTAGAAACTGGATGGCCAAGAATTTCCTTCATCTTAATCCAAGCAAGACTGAGGTCCTGCTACTTGGCCCTAATGCAGAGAGAACTAAACTCTCCCGATTTGTCATAAATATAGATGGCCACACTATTACTCCTAGCTCAACTCTGAGAAATCTAGGCGTTATCTTCGATACCAGCTTGTCTTTCGATGCACATATCAGTAACATAGTTAGGACGACATTCTTCCATCTACGGAATATCGCTAAATTGCGCAGTGTCCTATCCTTAAAAGACACGGAAAGGCTGGTCCATGCCTTCATAACTTCTAGGCTGGATTATTGCAACACACTTTTAGCCGGTTGCACAAATAAGGCTCTACATAAGCTCCAGCTCGTCCAGAACGCAGCTGCTAGAGTCCTTACTAGAACTAAAAAATCAGAATCAGACTCACTTTCTACAATTAAAACTAGACTCAAAACTTACTTGTTTGCACAAGCATTTAGCTGATAACATCTGTTTACTGCTTTAATTTACATTTCTCCATAAATGGACCAATACCCAAACTTCTCCCTCTTGTCTGTCTCCTCTATGAGCGGATCATTCCTGATGGATCACACTGAGGGGCTACCAGCGCAGAGGAATCCTCTACAGGACTCTCAGGACTACACACTCTCAATTCAACAAATTACAATACCTACCTCTTAATCCTTAATTCTCCTAATCAGTGTCTGTCTCCATCTCTTTCTCTCTTACCTTCCCTATCTCTATCCTTCTTTCTCTCTTTCTTTCTTCTTCTGTGTTAAGCACTGGATTGACGTGATCACATCAGAACCCCCAGAGTGGATAGAGGCACCTGAGCATCAGCGCCACTGTGTGTCTCCTGTCCTGTTTCATCACCCGGCATGACCACAACCTTACACTGACCAGCGTCTGGCCATGCTTATTATGGTCGACTCCAACTCGCAGTTACTGCCTCCTGGACTAATCAGACTGGATCTAATCAGACTGGATCTATTAGATGTTCCTCTATGTTAATTCTGTCTGTCTCTCTCTTCTCATCCGGGTT
This sequence comes from Prochilodus magdalenae, assembly GCA_024036415.1. Classification (NCBI taxonomy): domain Eukaryota; kingdom Metazoa; phylum Chordata; class Actinopteri; order Characiformes; family Prochilodontidae; genus Prochilodus; species Prochilodus magdalenae. The sequence goes on along the minus strand of JAMWET010007157.1, from coordinate 1,520,751 downwards.
GACCTGAGGAGGTTGGGTTCCGCCCTTGAGCCTGGTCCCTCTCGAGGTTTCTTCCTTACCCAAGGGAGTTTTTCCTCGCCACTGTTGCCTCTGGCTTGCTCAAGGGGGGCTCGGACCCGGTTTTTCCACCCTCACGTGTCTGTACTTTAACCTTGTGGTTCTTTTCTTTGTATGACAAATTGACTTTTTGTGAAGCTGCTTTGAGACAACGTTGGTTGTAAAAAGCGCTATATAAATAAATATTGATTGATTGATTGATTAACTCTCCCACAGACAAGACTCTCCCCCAGGGTCTAGGCTACAGGCATCGTCTTAACACTTCCCTACAGGACTGCTCCACCGTAGGTCACACTACAAGCTTCAGCTGGATTTAAGCTCCTAACCCACAGCTATCTAACTACAGGAGGCAATTGGACCGCCCCTTCTGGTGCTGGAACAACTGCCCCCTCCACTATCTGTCTTTGTCGCAGATGGCACCAAACAACTACGAGCAACACCTCCCAACCCTGATTGTGCTGATGTCTGTAATATTCATCGTAGATACACTTCAACTATGAGAGACAAAATGAAAAAAAAAAAATAAATCCAGGAAATCACATTGTAGGATTTTTAATCCAATAGAACACCTCTGGGACATTATATTTCGGTCCATCCGACGCCACCAGGTTGCACTTCAGACTTTCCAGGAGCTCAGTGATGCCCTGGTCCAGATCTGGAAGGAGATCCCCCAGGACACATTAGGAGCATGCCCCCACGTTGTATACAAGCATGTGGGGGCCATACAAACTACTGAGTATCATTTTGAGTTGCTGCAATTAGATTTCAGTTAAATGGACGAGCCTGCTGCAACATTTTTTCGCTTTGATTTTCAGGGTGTCTTTGAATTCAACCCTCTGTAGGGTGATCATTTTCATTTCCATCAAACGATGTGGCATCCTTTCATTCCTAACACTTACCCAGTCTATATGAGGAAAGATATACTGCATGATTTTTTTCCCATTCAGAGCTGATGTGTTTTCAAAGTGTTCCCTTTATTTTTTTGAGCAGTGTTTATAGTTAACCATAGTTAGTTAACCATTATATATAGACACTAGAGCAATGAAGATACTTCATCAGAGAGTGATGTGAAACACTTTCTTCACAGAGTGAGGGAGAAGAAAGTGAAGCTGTGGGAAAATCAGAAAGCGAAGAGAGAGATGGATCAGTGAATACGTTTTCAAAAAGTGAGACTGGAGACATGTCTAGAACAAATAATATTTTAGCAGAAGTCAATGAGAAACAGCAGAACAGATAAGCCATCAAAACATGCTGCAAGACCTCAAAAGTTGATTAAAAAACCATCTGAAGAAAAAAGGGAAAATGGAGAACCATATCTGATGTGCCTAAGGAATTTACAATAACAGTGGACTACCAAATATGGGAAAAGATTGCATCCTTACCAGGTTCAGCCAAACTACAGTATCCATAGTTTTTGGTACACATATGTACACTGAAACAGGGATTGGCATACTTGTGCAGCATTCGGAGGAAAGCACCAGTGACCCTTTATCTGGATGCAACAGGAGGTGTTGTTTCAAAAATACCTAACCAGATCCTTATCAAGATCCTGTATGAAAATTACCTTTCCATATTTCCTTTGTGGAGTGGAATCATGCTTGGAAACCTGAAAAGGTATGCTTCAGACATGGAAGAGAAGGATGAGTTTTTAGATGAGACCAGAGACACCAACTGCCATGTGGAGGCATGGTTTGCAATTGTTAAGCATATCATTCTACACAAAACAAGAAGACTGCGACCAGGAGACTTTTCACAGAAAATGCACAGTTCTCTCCAGGGCATGTACAGGGAACACACTATGGATTATGGTTTGTCTGATCACCTCTGACCAAAAGTCTAAACAGACAGGAGTCAGAAATTTAAAGTATTACAGTTGCACAAAAACTATACCAGCTCCAAACGAAACAAAAGGTTGTAGAAATAACCTAAACTCATATTTTACCAAACTAAAGGTTGTAGTATGTCAGATGGGTCTCTTTATACTACAAGCAATATTAGATCTATATGTGAAACTGATGTCTTATAATAGTAATTTAATACTTTTAAAAATTAATTAAAAATGAGCCATGGTATATCTTACCAAACTAAATGTTGCAGCATTGTCCCATGGGTCAACGTGTACTACATGTGATTTTAGATCTCTGTGTCATGGATGTCTTAATGATAATTTAATACTTTAAAATTACTTTTAAAAATTTACTCAAATTCAGTCATGTCACATCTTACCAAACTAAAGGTTGTAGTATGTTTGTCAGATGGGTCCCTGTATACTGCAATTGATTTTAGATCTGTATGCCAAACGAACAATATTAATTGAATCCTTATTAAAAATTAACTAGAAATCAATTACTGTATGTCTTACCAAGGTAAATGTTGTAGCATGTTTGTAAGATGTGTTTTAATAAATTATAACATTTTATTCCGCAGTACAATTGTGTGTTGTGTCTCAGTAAAGTTATGGTCGTTTCGGTTTAATGTTTATAGTAACATGATCAGATTTTCAAATTATCTGTTTATTTCAGTATGTTTCCCGTCTTGATAAATACCATCAACAGGCTCCTCATGTCTCTGAATCTTGTTCGTTTTAAACATTTCCTGCACTTTTGAGACTGTCCCCTGCCGTCTTCGGCGCCTGCTCAAGCGATTCTGGCTATTTTAATCACACGTACTCGAAATAGTGCAATAGTGTTTATAACTTCTTCCTTTAAGTCTCCACTTTGCTTGGCCCGACTAAATCGATGCTTGGAAAAGTTACGTTGATTTTGGATATACGTTGTACCGCTCACAGACAACCTCCTAAAAATCTATGAAACTGCGTCCTCTAAATCATGGTAAACCAGGTAACAAACTATAGCCGTTATATTTATTCAAAGTTCCCAATCTTTAATTAGTACATTAGTACGTTTCCCAGTATGTTGGAGCAATTCATTGAGGAGAGAAAGGGGGGACTATTAAATGTATTTTTCTTAGTTTTAATTATTTTATTGTTTCTTTTGACTACTGCAAATTATAGTGTATATATATATATATTATTTATTTAATTATTAGAGAAGTCTGATTTACTAAAGCAGGTTCAATAAGGGCGGAGTTTTAGCAGCCATTACTTGAGTGGAGTATGAGGTAAGCTGTAGGCCCACCTTTCGTCCTCTTTGGAAAACGCCACTGCTAGAGACGCTGGCGCAGCTCCATAATTGTGAGTTAAAACACATGCTGTACTTTTCAACTTTCGTAAAATTAGTTAATTCTGTCACAAAAACTATATGTCACATGCTGGTTATGCTGTTGTGCAGTTAAAATGGTGTTTTATGAGGTTTTAGTTAGTTTTTATTCGCTGTTGGCCACGAGTTATCTTAAGGCGGAATGCTAATCGTGCCGTTAGTGTGGATGCTAATCGCTCACAGGGTATACTTATTTCTTTTGCTCAATATGACAAGATTAAGCCGATAATGCATGCATTTGGTTGTTTGCAAAGAGCTGTAACTTTTATTCACAACTTTAGGGTTGTATAGTTTGTGTAGTGTAACAGCTTTGTGATTGAACTGCATGGTGTTTAACAAGCATTGCTGAGAGCACGAGAGAGAGAAAAGCTAGTGAAGCCTGTTTATTCCTTTTGCATACTCTGTGCAGGCATGTTGTCGAATATATGTTCATTTTTTTTCTTGTTCAGTACATTTGGAGCGTGTACAGCTTAGTTTCCTTTATATGTATTTATTTTTAATAGTATTTTTTAAATGTATGATTGGTGAAACTGTCCTCTTTGGAAAACGCCACTGTGTGAGACGGAGTATGCTGGCGCAGCTCCGTAATTGCGTTGCTGAGAGCACGAGAGAGAGAGAAAAGCTAATGAAGACTGTTTATTCGCCTTTTGCATAATCTGTGCAGGTGGGGAAAATAAATGCTCCCTCATGTTAAACTGGTGTGCTGATGTCTTCACTTCATTGATCATTCAACCCTACACCACGCAGGAGTAGGAGTAAACCCGAGTAGACTGTTCCCGTTCTAGACGCATATTTCACTCAAGTTTAGGCAGAGAGTCCAGTGCCCCGATGAGTCAGTAGATGCTTTTGTGAACGCGTTGAAAGAACTGGCAAGATCATGTGCCTTTGGCACACTAGAGGACGACATGATAAGAGATTAGATTTCCATGGAGAATGCTGGTCACAGAGCAAGACACAACCAGGTTCATGTCACTAAGACCAGTTTGCGTGCGGATCGCGGACGGAAAGCTGGAACGACACGAGGTAGAAGCAGCCACGAGGACGCCAACAGCGACACCCAGTGTTACAAATGTGGAATGGACACACACAGCAGATGAATGCGGAGCCAAGACAGCGACATGTCTTTTCTGTCAGAAAGATAGACATAGGGAGAAAGAAAAGACACAGTCAGGTAAACCAGTGAGAGCAGTAGTACAGGATGATTCTGATTTAGATGAGTTTATCCATGCTGTAGATCCTGAAGGTACTGAGACAGTCAAGATAAAAGGACAGTGGCTGAAAATGGTTATAGGTACAGGAAGTGGTAGAAACTTCATAGAAGAGGATCTATATTGAAGAACAATGTTCGCTAGAACAAAACTAAAACCAATCAAGAAGACATTTTATGCCTATGCTGAAACTACTCCACTTATGTATAGGTTACTGTGAGGCAGAAATGAAGTGGAAAGACAATGTAGTCAAAGATAGAATATATGTGTGTAGCGCTCCTAAACAAGGTATTAGTGATTTTACTCACGTGACTGATATAACCAATAAGAGCGCCCTAGGTTCACTTGGTTTGGTTTTAATTTTACCAATAATGAATTAAGAGAGAAAAGTTATATCTACAAGGGCTTATTTACCAATAATGAATTTTATAAAATACAGATTTTCAGCTAAAAAAATAACTTTTTATATAATAATTATATTAAACTAAACTTTTCAGTGTGTGTGTGTTTATATATATATATATATGTACTTTTCAGTACAATTTACTCAAATGGTTGGGAATTCAATTTCAACTTCAATTTCAAACTGAGGCTTAAATTTAACTAGTTAAAGTAGTCGTTGCAGGCCTGGATCTCGTATGTACCCAGTAAACAAAAATGATAACATAAAATCCCATTAACCGTCTATTCTGTCACTTATCTTACAGCCACTAATACTTCTCGCACGGTGCTGGTGGAGGTTCGGGTGGCGGACTGGCTGAGCTAATACAGGGCACTTGACAACTGCAAAGGCTTGGCTTTGCTAACCAAATTTGCCCAGGGCTAGCTATCCCCACGAGGCTCAGTGCTATCCTTGGCTAGGTGAACGTGAACCTAAATGAGGCTTAAACATATCTCTGTACGCAGTAAACAAAAGTGATAACAAAACATTACCGTCATTCCACTTATCTTACAGCCACGACTTTACAGTTTATCGTGATATTGAGCTAATAACACACAACTGCAGGACTGTATATTTCTCCGTTCGCCTCCTCCTTTCTTCTCAGAACTCCCTGACCCCCTTTTTTCCCAGCAGACCCCCAGCGCAGAGAGCTATGGGATAAATAAAATAAAAGCCAGAAAAATATACTGAGACTAAACAGAGCTTATTTAAGAACAATTACATGAACTAATTATTATTCTGGAAGTTATTATTACTTTTGCTAATTATTTAGCAGGGTTACATGTGGTAGAAGGGAATGTTGAAGCACTGCTAGGAAGAAAAACAAGCTTTGAATTAAAGATACTTAACACAGGAGAAAAAGTGTAGGGCAGACAGAGAGATTTAACAAGCTTGTTAAAGAGTATCCCCTAGTTTTTAAAGGACAGCCACAAGGTTACTGTTGATGAAACATTTCCACCTGTAGCACAGGGTTTAAGGAGAGTCCCTTATGTTTGAAGCTGTAAATTAGGATCTAGACAAGATGCGAACAATGTATAATAGAGGAAGTGAATGAAGGATCAGAATGTTTTTCTAATATCCTGATTGTACCCTAGAAAGACACAAAGTGAGGGTATGCATAGACCAAGTGCATCTTCAGACTACAACAGATTGAAATACTCTGACAAGTGATCACCGCAGAAGGAATCAAACCAGACCTGAGAAAGGTCGAAGCCATCTGCAAAACACACAGACCTAAGAACATCCAGCTACTCTGCTCATTCCTAGGCACCTGTGGATTTCTGATTAAATTCATACCAAACTATGCAAACTTATCAGAGCCACTGCAGAAGCTGACTGGGAAGGACAAGCATGGGAGTGGACAAGTGAAACCATTCCAAAGCAATGAAAGAAGCGTTGGTGAGTGAGCTATGCCTGGCCTAAGGGGCCATAACTAGATGCAAAAGCCAGTCGCCTATGCAAGCTGTTTATTGACCCCAACAGAATGTCGCTATTCTCTGATATAGCGTGAGGCTTTAGGATGTGTATGGGCTTTGGAACATTTTAGAGCGTACTTGTGGGGGGCCAGGTTTACTCTGCAAACAGACCCCAAACCAGTCCTTTACATGTTGAACCCAGAGAAAGCACATGAATCACCACCACGAATACAGAGATTTGGCTTGAGACTACAACCATATGATTACAAGATAGAACACATTATCGGAAAGTCCAATGTAGCGCATTCACTTTCACGATTTCCTTTTCCAGAGACAGAGTACAATGAGTATCTGGAAACATATGTGGACAGAGTGTTGTCAGTAACAATGCATGGGGTACAAGCCATGAACCTTGAGGACATAAAGCAGAAAATGACAGAGGATGACACACTGAAGGAACTAAAGACAATTGTGGAGACAGGAAAATGTCCGAAACCAGTTCCAGAGGATTTTCAGCCTTATAACAGATGCGCTGGAGAGTTGTGCACATATGATGGACATGTGCTGAGAGGACACAGAATAGGGCTATCAAGAGCAATGGTAAAACAAGGACTGGGGATTGGACACGAGACTCACCAAGGGGTGGTCCGTACAAAACAATATCTAAGGAGCAAATTCTGGCCTAACATGGACCTAGATGTAGAGAAACTGATTAGAAATTGCTCTGCCTGTGTGCTCAACCTGCCACTACATGAAGATCAACCCCTTCAACCACTAGAGCCACCATAGAGACCATGGACTAAGATAGGTATTGATCTGGTCGGTCCCATCCAAAACCACTGCGTACTAACTCTGATAGACTACTATACTTCCTTTCCAGAGGCTGTAGGTACAGACCTGATTAAAGTATTTGCTAGATTTGGCTACCCCCTAGAGGCTGTTACTGATAATGCCAGGCAGTTTTTTGGACAGTTTTTTGAGTTATTTCTTAAGTCATGTGAAATTAAGCACATCAGAGCATCACCATATTATCCAAAGAGCAACAAGAGAATTAAGAGGTTTCCCAGATACCTGAAGAAAGTCTTCAGAGAAACCAAATGTGAAGGAAAGACTTGGAAAGATGAACCTCCAAAGATACTAATGGCATACCGCTCAACACCACACAGAGCATCAGGAGAAACACCAGCCATGCTCATGTTTGGACGCGATATCCACACGAAGTGTCCGAACCTGGAGAAGGAAGGTGGAACTCCAAAAGAAAAGAAGAAAGCAACAGATGTCAGAAATCACCATACAAAACTAAAATGAAACAGTTTGCTGATCAGACCAGCAGAGTAAAGAAGCACAACTTCAAAGTTAGTGATGTAGTCTACATTGCCAGTATGGAGAATGGAAAGCTTGATCCCACATTCAAAGACATTCGCTATGTACTACTGAGAAACACCGCGGACAACTCCTTTGAACTGGTTAACACAGAGGATGGATCAAGTGTGATCAGGAATGTCGAATATCTCTGCCACACATCTGTGTTAATGGACTTTGATGCTTATGAGAAAGGTCTGAAACAATGTGATTTGTTTTAAGATTTATTATTTAAGGAAACGTTTGTGTTACAGATAGGCTTTTATTCGAAATAAGGGAGGAAAATGTAGTATAGTCAGTGTTACTGAGCTATCGCAAGGACATCCAGACAAGAATGAGACTGACCTGGCAGCCCGAACATGAAAACGAACATGTGTTAATAAAGTAAGCATAAAACCGAATTAAAGTGTTGATTATTTTAGACAACACTAATTTATTAAAACACATTTTATAAACATACTACAAGCTTTGGTAAAACATACTACAAGCTTTGGTAAAATATACAATAGTTGACCGTGTGGCACATGAAGTACAGATCTAAAATTGTTTCTCACTTGTAGTATACAGTGACCCATCTGACGAACATACAACATTTTCTTTAGTAACCAATGCAAACTACTTTGAAAAAGTTCTGATGGCTAAATACTGTCATTAATGTACTCACTAATATTGCAATTTATAAAAACAAACATTCTGACTATATATAATTGTCAGATGGGTCACTGTATACTACAAGTGATTTTAGATCTGTATGTCATATGGATGTCACACAGTAGTAATCCAATCCTTATAAAAATTAACCACAAATCAACTATTGCATATCTTACCAAACTAAAGCTTGTTGTATGTTTGTAAAATTAGTTTTAATAAATTACAAATGGTTTTATTTTGATTATGTGTTGGCTTTGGTTTATATTTAAATTTATGGTATTTAGCAGACACTCTTATTCAAAGCGATTTACAACCATGCTTAGTGTTCCTTTGGATAACGTTTCCCATCTAGTACAAAAAGGTTAGAGTCTAAAACTCGCCGTGAGCTCAGGCGCTGCCCGAACAAGGGCCAGTGCTGATACCTAGACAGAAGAGTGCAAAGCATAAGTGCACTACCTAGCAATCTCAACTCAGAGCTCATACCTAGACAAAAGAAGGTGGTCAGTAAAAGAGCAGAATTTTCAATATATATATCTTTTAGTGCTCACTCATTTAAATGCTTTCTAAAGAGAGTCTTTAGCCTGCATTTGAAGACTGCAAAAGACTCCGCTGTTTGGATAGCCAATGGGAGTCCATTCTTATCACCTGGAAGCCAGGACAGAGAAGAGTCTGGATGCTTGTCTTTCATGCATCTTCAGGGATGGCAAGTCGAGTCGAGCTCTACTTGAAGCTTAAAGTGGTGCAAATAGACTCTTAACCATTGCCATAAGGTAGTGAGGGGCTGGTTCATTCTTAGCTTTATGGGCAAGCATCAGAGTTTTAAATCTGATGCAGGCAGCTACAGGAAGTCAGTGAAGGGAACACAGCAGTGGAGTGACATGGGTGAACCTGGGAAAATGAAGATAAACCAAGCTGCTGCATTCTGAACTAGTTGGAAGGGTCTGATGGCCCGTAGAGGACGACCAGCCAGGAGTGAGTTGCAGTAGTCTAGCCCTGAAATGACCAGAGACTGGACAAGCAGCTGGGTGGCCTCCTGAGAGAGGTTTAGTGTTTACAACGTATGTTTTAATTTCTTTATACAGCTGTGTAAAAGGAGCACATTTTTACATTATCTGTGTATTTTAGTACGTTTGAGGTCTATAAATACCATCAGGCTCCTCATGTCTCTCCCTACGTTTTTAAACTGTCCCCCCACTTTAGAGACGGTCCGTGCGAAAGGCGAATATTCAACAAATATCCAATATCAACACAACTTTACCGAGCTCCAAATCGATACATGGCCAGCAGCGCTTCGTACGGATGCCAAGCCAACGTATAAGCAGGCTTTCAGTATCAAAATCACTTGATTCAAGGTTTGTGTATTAAACAGTTGTGTGGTGTGGTGTTTGTGTGGTTTTAATTCGAGTCATAAAGTGCATTCAGTAAACCATGCGGCCAGCAGGGTGCACTGCAGAGTCCAGCTGAATAAGTACAGAAAGGTTTATATTTTCAGTACAAGCCCTGGACACTCTTGTTCTAGTTTAAAATTGATCACATCAGAGTTTAAGGAAATAAACTTAATGGAAACAGCATATCTTAAACATAGTCATGAAAGAATGTTTCACTAAATAATGAACTACCTACATGTTTAGTCCATGACTAGAGCCCATGAGGTTGAGTCATACAGTTCATCATAAACCGTGTAACAAATTTTACTAGAGGACTTCAGGTAATGCACTTTAGAAGCTATTTAACTGGCACATCCGTGGGAGATCCCAGATAGCAAGTTGCCAATATATAGATCCACTGGCTTGACAATGTCAGCACCCACTGACACCACTGTATGCCACTGATAGTCCACCCTTGGACCACCCAGATAATTTTTCTACATCAAACTACTTTCAAATTTCTTCACACAGATTGCACATAGCATTTGTTTAGAAAAATAAACAAAGACAAATATTACAGATGACATAAGTGGGGAAAATAGCTTACTAGGTCTAAATGAATGCTGCTAACACTGACTCTTTGTTACCATAAGTAGGCCACACAAGCTAAAAGCTTCCTGCTTTGTCGTCAGTGGGCCAACAAAGGCCTGCTGTCGTCCTGTTTTATAGAATGAAGTATCTGTGTAATTTCCCCAGATTTGCTCAGGATCAAGTTAATATGTTCACTATTGTTCAGATTGGAATTTAACAGATCCTACTAAACAATAAAAAAAGAAAAAGAACTTCTAGTTAAACCAGATAGAAAAGCATTAGGCTATTAGTTAGTAGCTCATCAACTTAAACACTGTCAAACATGTGAAAGTCACTTTTAGATATTTAATTTTAATTCTCCATCAGATTAGCCCCAAACTGATTTAGAATATAATACACATGTGTTGAATTTGAGATCAAAAGAAGAATGCCAAGTTAGAGGATAGCCTCGCTACCTGGTCTTTCCAATGAGGTTTTTAAAAAAGGCATCATGGAAGGAGCTTGGAGTGTGACAAATTACAGGAGATCACTCACTCTGGAATTTAGCAGATCTGTAAGACTGTTTTCATGTATCTAGACTGTGACCTCTCAGATTATAGCACCTCCCTAGATAAATCTAATTCAGTTCGATTAGGGCTATAGTTACACAGCCGTTCTCTGCCCCACTCCCAGTTGGCTGAGTTTAGTGACAGCTGTAAGACAAAATACTTGATGCTGCTGATTTTCTCTAATATTTTATGGTAATATGGTTTGAAAATGTACCTGAGTAAACGATGATTGGGCTTCTGAGCAGAATAAAAACTATGATTGAAAAACTGAAAGCATGTCCCACAAAGAGGAAGAAAGCAGTGAAAAGAAAACTTTGAGTTTCACAGAATGCTGTATAAAGGAGAGGTACTCATTTACAGATTTCATTAAGCTTCTGATCATTAAGCAATGTTCTATTTTTTGGAATTAGTTCTTAAGAAATCTTCATTAATCTGACAGACATTTCCTTAGGAACGTTTTAAAAAAACTATTTTAAGAAGACAGTGATATATTGGTGAATAAGGCCCTCTGATTCCTCATGCTTACACCAGATTATATGCCGCGTTTTGTATGTGTAACCCAAGTGAAACTGTTTTCACTCCTGATGAATTTGCTGCTGAGGTTTTTTTAAAATAGAGTTTCCTTGTTGTTTAGCATCCACTGAGAGGTGCAGTTTGCTCTTCATGATATATTTAGCTCCTCCTGCTCATTTAGGTTGCACCATATTTGAGTCAACTGCAGAAGGATTAACATAAGATGAACCATGAACACTATGCACTGGAGAATACTGGGTAAGCAAAGTTCTCATTCAAAAATCCTCTAAGAATATTTATTTATTTACTTACAGAACTGTGGGACATACAGTTGAACTCTAAATAGCACTATATGAAGCTATCTAGTAACTTTAGTATTTTTAGATGTGAACAATGAAATAAAAGAAATAGAGCTAATTTATATGATTTTTAGTGGTAGTTGCTGTATATATACTTAGTTAAGCCATTATATGGAAAACGTGTAATTGTGGCAGGAACATTGTACCATCTGTACAATTTACTACGTTTATGACAGACATGGTTTAAATAAAGTCAAGTAGTTTAAGTTTAAGGGGAAAAAAAATAATTTATAGTTTCTTTACTTTGTGGTATTGTTATAAATTTGCCATTTGCGGCGATGTCCATTTCATTACGGCATACTTACTACATTATATTGAATTTAAATTATTGTACATGCTGTTAATATTGTTTTAAAAAAGTTCTAAAAGAATTGGGACAGTGTTTGAAATGCTGATAAAACCAGAAAGCATTGATTAGTAAATTCTCTTTATTCTGTAAAGCATCAACACCTTATTTGATGCTTTACTTCATCAAATAACTTTTTTTTTATTATTTCCAAAATATGCTGCAACATGTGCCAACAGTTCCAAATTGTGACAAGATCATATTTAGCTTTTTGTTACATCATCTTTCCTTTAACAGGGCCCAATAATTGTTTAATGACTGAAAACATAAACTGAAAACTGAGGAATTTGTGGATGCTCCTGTTATACCCACCACGACTCTTTCAGCTGTTTCATAATGTTTTAAATTGCTCCTCTCCCAACTGTTTTGAAATTTCATCTGTAATTAGTTTAAGGTCACATACAGCTGAGGTCAAACATACATTGTTGTTAAGATTAACCTACTGATGGTTTAGTATATACATTGACCTTACTTTGTAGAATGCAAATCACTTCTACAGTTACTGAAATGGCATAATGTTTTACTTTGGCTGTGTTTAAATGAAACACAGAGAGAGAGAGAGAGAGAGAGAGAGATTGATGTAGAAATATCAGATTTCAAATGAGTACAGTTGCAATTTCAAGGCGTGAATATAAGCATCTTTAATGGGTCCATATATAATTTGAAAATTGTTTTTGTTGTTTAAATGGAATGTCAATACTTGTAATGTTAAAATGCAGTTTGCTTGCCAGTGCATATGATACACATATAGAGATTAAGCTGCAAAAACACTGCAATTTGAATTATGATTTGACAAAAATTGAATGAATTTACACATATTTGCCTATTCAGCCACAGCAGATAATCCAGATAATCAACCAGAGGCACACAAAGTGTTCATACACAACTGCATTAGTCTTAAAGGCAAAGTAAAAACTAAAAAAGTTTAATTCCAAAAAATAAGTGAGGTTGGAAAAGTTTTTTTTTTCTTTTCCTATATATACTGTGATATTGTTATGTGTTTCCAAAGAACTATGTTACGTAGCAGAACTAAAAGTTATTTCCTGTTTCATATTTGGTACATGCTTCTGATTTTCACAGCTTTGTAACTTGTTTACTTCCTGTACGTGCTATGCTTACATCAATTTCTAAGAAACCACTGCGTTTCTAAGCGGAAAGAAAATAAACACAGTCTACGTTTCATTTCCTCTGAAAAGGGCTCATGACCGAGATAACTTAGGTGGGCCTCTTTGGCCCACTGAAGTCAAAAAAGAGATCTTATTTTAATTATATAGAAATCATAATACATGGAAACTTGTTTGTAACTTTGAATAATGCCTTTTTTATTGCTTCTCCAGTCTTGTGTGTGGGCATATGGACAACTCTGAGTTTCTCCTGCAAAGTCCCATGTGAAATCATAGTGGTCAAACCATACTGCAACAGTGAAGCCATCCTGCCCTGTCCTGTTAAATCATATGTCAATGCATATACCTCCATCATTTGGTACAAGGTAATATCCCAAAGAATCATCTTTGCTGAAGTGATTTAAATGTACAGATGTTGTACAGATGACGTGGCAACTTTCAATTTGTTTTTGGTTTTGTTTGTTTTGTTTGTTTTGTTTTGTTTTGTTTTTTTTATCAGGTCAATGCAAGTGATAAAGAGGGCATTATTGTTCGAAAAGAAAACAGCACCCCAACCCCATATGCAAAATATGCCAATGTAGCATCTCTCACAACGGAGGATTCTCTTGTCCTGAGAAATATCACTTTCAAACATGCAGAGACTTTTAAATGCCAAATCAATCCAAGAGTTGGAGGGATAATTCAGTGTTGTGAAATTGTCCTCAATTCTGCAGGTAATTTAATGCTACAACATATATATTTTTGAAGATATCTGGTCATAAATAAAATTTTCTAAAGTTGTATTGTTCCTAAGATGATCCTTTCATTTTTCAGAGTGTGTTAATAAGACAACCCCATCTACACCAGTCTTCTCAACTCTTGTGTCGAATCTTATGCATTCAGCTACACAGGGAAAAAACTCCTCTATGATTAATGTGATTCACCCTGTGGAGGTGACCACCCTGTGGGCCTTTGTGAGTTTCATAACCATAGGACTAACCAAAGTTCTGCTTTGTGTTTTGTGTGTGTGGGTAAGTGCTGGAAAATTTGAATATATATATATATTTTTTTCGCATGTATATTGACCACTGCAACGCTATATTAGTAGTGAGGGGTTTTTGGAAAAACACTGACTTTAAAAAGTATTCATATTAGATTATAAGTGTATTCATACAGATCTAAAAAAGCATTCATAATGCTGTTTAATACCTGACATAAACTCTGTAACTGTACATAAATGTTCACAATTTTAAACATAAAATGTTATAACACTATAATATGAAGCTTCATAGCACTAAGGAACATAATGTGTTATATACAGTATATTGCATTGTTCTTAGCCTTATTGGTGAGACCACCAGCATAAAATTTAATAACAAATGTTGTGTTCATTAACATAATGCTTTATGAACATCCACAGTGATGCCTTTACTCTAACATGCATCCTCTCTAATCTTCAAAATTAAAATGGTTTTGTAAATGTGCCTTACATTTAATAAACACTTAGAAATGCTATTTACGGATGGTAAAGTGATGTAATTGATCAGCTCTATTAATAAATCCATGTTAATGTAGCACCATACGTGCTCTTCACAGCTTAGTCTCGGTAAGATTAGTTTTAAATAAATCTTTAATGTTTAAAGAAGATAATACAAGAATCACTAGCTTGTCCTTTGAACAATATGTATGTATAAAATATGCAAATTTATGAACTTTAAATAAAGTAAACATAAACATTATAAAGTCTGTACAAATGTATTACTAATTTTATCAAAGATTTTTTTTGAAAATCCTAAAACAAAAAACAAATATTGGGACAATGTGCCTCATGTGCTGTCAAAAACACGTCTCCAAACTACATGCCATTATGAATGTGTTGTAGATCTATATAAATGCATTTATAATACATCATGAATATCTGATTCATAGGAAGTTTTTTTTTTAAGCTGAACCCCAATTCCAACATACATAGACAACAACATAGACATAACTGTGCCACACACATGTCATGGTAGATGTCATAAGCTCTAGGGAGTACAGATTACATCCAGTAACATACAAGTGTTAAAAACCCAAACATACTATTACTATTATCAGTTGAGTATAATAGTTCCCCATAACTGCTGTGACTTTTGTCATAATGTTTAAGTTTTATGTTACTCATCTAATAGAATTAGCACTGGACACACAGTACTTTGCAAAAGCCCTTTATTCATTTAATTTCCAGTTAAAACTGTATTAAAGTAAAAAAAATTAAAAATGTATTCATTTTTGAGAAACAAAATATAACACAAGTACAGTAATTATTGTAGCTGTAATAAAGTTACAGAATATACACACTAAATATTATATTTATTTGGTGATTCTGTCTGTAAATTAAACAAGTAAAAGTGATGTTCATTTTCACTTTCTGACAGCATGTCATTTTAAAGCAGGAGTGCTTATCCTGGTCGTACCAGTCCTAGTCTTTTAATTTATTTTAAACTTGCTGCAAGACACTGATTGTATGACTGCAGAGTTAAATGCAGACATTTCTTCCACACATAGCAGGGTTTGGATTATTCTGCTAGTTTCCACAACAACAGCAATTGAGAAAACAGCAAACGCATGCCAAAAACAAATGTCATATGTCAACATGAGTTATCATTAGTTATATAGAATAGAACAATATTACTGTTGCTAGTAATTGTCATGAGAGAAGCCATTATGTTTAAAGTATTGATAGCATAGATGGCACAGTTTATTTGGGTTTTTTTTTGTCATGTACTTTAGTTAGCCATAATAATATTAAAGTAACATAAGTGTTGAATAAATGTGTAACAAAACTGTTTCTGGTTTACTGGGTAATTTGTCATATGGAAAGTTGGTGGTCAGAATTTTGGCCTGTTTATTGTTCAGCCCCTAGCATTGATTGCATCACTGATCCAACAGTTATGACTTCTTTGTTGTCTCGCTTAGCTGACCTTTATAATTTCCAACAACAAGAGATGTGTAAAAAAATATTTTTTGCAGTCTGCAGTTTGATGACTAATCTTTAACACACCCACTCTAAGTGGTGTTGTAGGAAAACCCTGTAACGGTCTCAGAGATTAATATGAGCTGCTTATGAATTAACTCTTTCCCTGAAATCTTTTTTCGTGATATAAACATGATGATAAAACTTTTATGTTTAATTTGTCTGTGTGAATATTAAAGCAGCACCTATTTTGAATAAATAAGAAAAATAAACCTCTTGTGTTTCTGTTTTTAGGCAGTAGTGGCGTATAAGAAACACAGACGAAGGAAAATATGGAGTTAAAAAAGGCTGCAGTACTTCACCAAGTAAATCACCTTGTGCTTACACCTGTAGATGTGATGTGACAGTATGTTTTATTTGATTTAATTGAACAAGTCAGTTAATAATGCCTGACTTTTGCTTTGTAGACATTCAGGGTACTGACTGTATTAACAACAAAAGCTCTGCAACGAAAACAAAAGGGATGTTGATGTACTTTTTGTTAATGATTACTTTTAGCTGCTATGGAATTCCTGTTTCTAAAAGATACTTTTTCTCAGTAAAATCCTATTTATTCCAAAATGTTTCTTAAGTATTTTATTCTATACAAATGTTATATTTATTGCTTGGGTTTTTCATAGTGAACTTTTATACTGCTTTCTGTTTGTTTTTTGTATATAAACTTTGTTATAATTTTAGTCACCTTGTAAAAGGTGCCACAAAAGGTTCTGTGCGTGGTCCTTTAGAGAACCATTTTTGTAAATGTAATGTTTGAAGAATCGTCAGTTGAATAAACGTTTGAAAATGGTAAAGAATATTTTTATCATGTGAAGTTTCCTTAAACCCTTTTACTAATATACACCTGATTTTATTAGACTGTTGGGGCCAGTTACTCCACTGTCAAGCGCCTTAAACATTATTACCATAGCTCATGCGCAATTAAGATTAAAATAAGCAAAATGATTACTGAGCCTTCATGTTATACCAAAGAATATCACAGTTTTAATTACTTCTAAAACATGGTGAATGTAGATCCTGAGAATGGAGGCAGCTGAAACTGTAATTGTTCTCATAATTTTCCCTTAATTGTTGAGGATGTTCTGTAAATAGACAAACAGATAAAGCAAATGTAGTATGTTCATACAAAATTAAAACATAATGAAGTCAACTTTAAAGCATGGAAAATTACCTGGGTAACACTGTATAAGTGTGAGTTAGCTGTACTTTTCTATACTGAGCTCTGGTATATAGAAAGTTTGGCCTTCTTTTCATTTTAAAAGATGAACATCTGTATTTTTGCAGTGTTAACTATTTCAGGTTAATGTTTGTAAAACAGGACTGAAGATGATCAATATATGCAGAGTCTGTAGATGAGAATGTAGTTCATTATTAAAAAAGCACTTTCTGTGAGGTCTGTTAACAACTTTTAACTGGCACTACAGCTTCTCTCAAGAAAATAACTACTAGGTATTAGTACTCATCAGAAACTTTGTATCGGTTTACTGCAGGTACTACAACTTGGGGTTTCCAGCAGGTTATTTTCAGGCTTCCAAGCACATAAACGCTTTCTGAACATTTCAAAATAAGTGACACGTCAACCAGATTATCTTAACCCTTTTAGTCCTAGACAGAACATCTGTCTCTTTGTACATGTTACCTCTGGATGATGTCTTTAGAAAACATGATAGAAATTTTCTTAGCTATGCTGATGACAGACTCAGTAAAAAGATGTAGAAGCTGTGTGTCACATATTTCTATTCACATATGATAAAGAAAAAAATGAAAATTGATTCTCAGTAATAAAATGCTCAGTGCTCATGTTTAAGGAACATTTAAAAATGTATATCTTCAACTCAGCCTGAAGTTAAAACTAAATTAATTTGGTATTGTAAGGTTTGACAATGCGTGGCTAAACAAGAGAAACTGGGCGAACATACCAAAGGAAGACTACAGGCTGTTGGTGGTTTCATACTGGTGTGGGGTGTGTTCTCACATGGGTTAAGTCTCTCACATGGGTTAAGTCCATTGGTCTACCTAAACATCTCATTGACTAGTGCCTGCTACATTTTACTGGTTGGTGACCATTTGAAGCCCTTCATGGACTTCATGTACCCCCACAATGATGGGATATTCCTGTAGGATTATGTATCATGCCATTAGGCCCAAGGTTCGAGGATCATTCTAGAAAGTGCATTTGCCTAACATGAGCCCATTCCATTATCATGCTTAGTTCAAGCTCTGATATTTCACATTGGCTTGTCAAGAGCACACTCGTGCACATGCTCACCCCATACAACATATACAGATGTGGCCATTCCCAAGGCGTCCCCTGAGGTAAGGCGACATCATAATCAATTTATGTGCTGATATCCCATGATATTTGAAAAGTGTGCATACATACTACACATATAAATTATACAGTTGAAACCAAAAGTTTACACACACTATATAAAAAGACGCATATGCATTTTTTTCTCACTGTCTGACATGAAATCAGAATAAACTTTTCCCTTTTTAGGTCAGTCAGGATTACCACAATTATTTCTATTTGCTAAATGTTAGAATAATGAGAGAGGAATTTTTTTAAGGCAATTTGTATTACTTTCTTCAGGCTCAAAAGTTTAAATACACTAAGATTACTATGCCTTTAAACAGTTTGGGACAGCCCATTAGATGATGTCGTGTCTTTGCAAGCTACTTATAGGTTTATTGGCAACATCTGAGTTAATTAAAGACACACCTGTGGATGTATTTTAAGGCACACCTGAAACATGCTGCTTCTTTGAGTAACATCATGGGAAAGTCAAAAGAAATCAGCCAAGATATCAGGAAGAGAATTGTGGACTTGCACAAGTCTGGTTCATCCTTGGGTGCAATTTCCAGATGCCTGAAGGTGCCTCGTTCATCTGTACAAACAATTATACGCAAGTACAAAAAAGATGGTAATGTCCAGCCATCATACCGCTCAGGAAGGAAAAAGGTTCTGTGTCCCAGAGATAAACATGCTTTGGTTCGAAGTGTGCATATCAACCCAAGAGCAAAAGCAAAAGACCTTGTAAACATGATGGCTGAAGCTGGTAAGAGTGTATCATTATCCACAGTGAAACGAGTTCTGTATCGACATGGGCTGAAAGGCCACTCTGCCAGGAAGAAACCATTACTCCAAACGAAACATAAAAAAGCCAGATTAATGTTTGCAAATGCACACAGGGAAAAAGACCTTAATTTTTGGAGACATGTCCTGTGGTCTGACGAAACCAAAATTGAACTGTTTGGCCATAATGACCATCGTTACGTTTGGAGGAAAAAGGGGGAAGCTTGCAAACCTAACTGAAAGCAAACGTCTAAGACAAGTCAGCCGAGTAGGAATGTTAAAGTCTCGTTGGGCGCAAAGTGGATCTTTCCAACAAGTGGACAAACTGACCGCAAAACATACTGCCAAATCTGGTATACACACTAGTTGGTACCGTTAAAGCCGAGAATACACGAAAAACGCGGTGTACATGTTTTTGGAGGGCCATCACAAAGGCCCTCGATAATTCACCAATCCTCATCTGAAAAAGTATATTAGGCGACACCGACACGCCGACCAAGCTAGAAACGGCCTTCCATGTACCTGCGAGCAAGGCACCCCACGCAAGGGCGCCACCTATCAAAACATGCGCCCAGTTCCTGACACCTCAGTCTCTGTCCAGGCAGGACCAATGCGGGCTCCAAAATTTCCTTAGCTCAAACATATTGTTGAAATAAGCTTCTCATGCAGCGGCGATGCAGGAGATCCAACACGTTTTCTTTTTCGTAACACCCACCCCCGCATACGAGTCATATTACGTTCTAGAGGGAATCAGCTACCAATCTATGCAAATGTATTTAACTACTTTTCCGAGCGGTTGCTAGGGACACCAGTAATCACACACATCTACGCCTCCTTTAAAAATAAGTTACCTCTCTACCAAGTATACTCTAACCAGTTTAGCACGTATACCCTAGAAAAACTGTCGCGTAATCCACTATACCCTGACCCTATAAAAGGGAACAAAAGTTTCATTCTGAATTTCATGTCAGACCAGTCCCAACCCACCCAAAACGAGCACTAGTTGTTCTGTCTTAATAGTGTATCGTAAACGTTTCCTTGGTATTTCAATACTGTATAAATCCCGTCGATCCCATAAAGAAACCAATATCAAGCTGGCAAATTCCTCGTACGAATCTCTGACCATCGATTTTTAACAAGTAAGTTTCTAACCCAAGAAATGGGCTCTCAGTATGCTATCCTAGAGAATTTATACAGTGAGGAGGTTCTGAATCTGCATTAACCATTTTTCATTGCAACCATCCAGTGATAGCAACAGCGACTCCAGATCTTAACTTCGTCTCTATGCCTGTCCTTCCTACATTACCTAGCATTGTCAATGTTTTGCAGGCGGGAAACTGTTAGTGGAATGTTAGGTTCAGCTTAGATTGCTTTTGTTGTAGTCTTTTCTCCCCGTCCCTCTTGTCGCCGCCACCGGCCAAACTGCACAAACTAATTTAATAATAAATAAATGCATTGGTGAAACAAATCTTACTAGACACCATGCACTGATTTTAAAATTTCTTTTTAATTTCTTTTATCTTTTTAAGATGGTTAGTTGTTTATTTTTGGAGTGAGTAAGTATTCTCCTAATCACACTAAAAGAAAACTGTATTCTGAAAACTGACATTACAAAGTGTGAAGTCTGAATACTGATACCTAAATTCTGAATTGTAAATTTGTTTTTATAAGTATTTATACTCCAATCATTCATATACCCTTTTCTGTTTATAATGTAGTCTACCTTCAGGCTTTAGTACCCATCTTTTGCACCATGTTCAGAAGCTCTTAATTAACATGTTATTCACATGTTAGTTACCCAAAAGCATCACTGAACTGGGGCTAATTGTCCTGTTTAACCCTGCCCTGATTTTGTGAGTTTACACCTGAGTCCATGATAAAAAAAAAAAATCCAATAGCTCCCCCTTGTGCTCACCTTTAATGATCACACTGAACAGGTCCTGTGCCTGCTGGATTTTATTATGTTGGTAGATTCTAATCACCAGGAAACATCTGTTTAAATAATCTAAAGCTGCACCGGACCTGCTCTGAGTGAAAGTCTAATACAAATGAAGCATTTCATAACAATTCTGGAGTTTTGAAAAAATAACAGATGATGCATAATAGACTTTTTTTATACCATTAGTGAAAGTCATAGTATTCAATAAATAAAGGCATTGCTAGTATATTGGACAGGTGTAGAGTTTCTATCCTCAAAAGCATTTGGCCTATGAAACAAAATCACATTGTAAGAAGCTGGCTTCTAGAGTATGTTATTTTTATCAAAGTTGTGATTAAAATGTTTTGGGGTTCATGTTTTCACAATATGCCACTTTGGCAAATCCTACAATAACTAAAAGCAATGATTGGGGACTACAATTTCACCACTATTGCCTTTCTGTCTTGTCGGCGGTTGTCTAGCGATATGTCACTGATCCATCTCCAATGATACAAACTATTTACACGCTTCCCCACTAGCATATGTATAGGGATAAACCTGTATATTACAATTATGGATTTTCATATAGTATGAACAAAAAAAACACCTCCCTTCCCGACTATAAGGCACACCCAGATTTTTTTAAAACACCTTTCTCTACGTTCCCCCACTGTCCGTAATAAAAAGTCCCACCTCGTTCGTATTGTCACTCGCCACCTGTTAGCAGTGCACAATACACTTTCTTGATTCTCTTTTAATTTGTTTTCTTTTACTCGTTGTATACCAACAGTTGCTTACTTCCCCCCCGGCCCCCCTATAAGTCCTTTTGGATGCGGGTCTGATTGCCTTTACAGCACGATTTTCTTATCATTACATACTATGTGGATTAACGCTAACCTTGTCAATTATTCCTGAAAAACATAAATGCGCATACACCTAACCTGCAATGATACTACCGAGCACTCATTGTTCTTAGTAGGACCCTCAGCTCCTCCTTTTTTGTCTCCTCCCCCCCCATGTATTGTATAGCCGAGATGTCTCACCTTTGAAAAACAAGGCAGAAAAACACAGCACATAATGGAGCACTATCCTTAATTGATGTTTGCAAGTCATGATATATGCATTGTTTCGCTCCGCCTCACTTTTGTGTCATTGCAACCTAAAAAAACTTAATTAACACAGGAGCACTTTTCTGTTTCTGTCTTTTCTAGTCGATTATTGTTTGTTTCGACACAGACACGCCCCCCCTCTCGCCACAACCTTAAGAAGGATTATGAGATCAGAGGCAACTGTCAGTACAATTATTACTGTGCCCAGCGCCAACCCGATCTTCAAGACATTAGAGTGGTATTGTTCCCTCCACCAATCTTTCCTACTTTGATGAACTCCAAGGTCAGAATTCACATTTCCCAATAGGGGATTCAGCTAACCTTGTAGCTCAAAGATCCCCCTGTCGATATATTGCACTTACCATAGCACTACATTTTGTATTTAATATTAAGAATTGTCGTAGCTGCCCCCCCCCCCCCTTCTGGTCATGTCGTTGCACTTACTCCCCTACTTGCATTCACAAAAAGTATGTCAATGTATAACTTGCACCAAGCCAATTGGACTGCAAAAAATCCACATTGACAATAACTTTATTTATACAATTTATTTATATCATGAACATTATTAATAAAATATAAAGCGAGCAAAGCACAAATGAGAGCAGTATGTAGCCGTCGGATTCTCCACCACATCACAACACACAACAAGCATATAAGCATAAATAAAACCCACCCCAACCATTATAATAACCATAAATAAAGATAAAAAAACACCCATCAGATACAGTCAAAATCTGGCAAACCATTTCAGTGTAACTTGATCTCTATTATTTAAGAATCACAAAACAAGTACCATTACTAGGTTGATAGTGTACGGCCACAACTATCTATACATGTGATAACAGTTAGCCCCCTCCCCTAGTACCCCCTTAGTACCAAGACCCCTGCACCATCACTAACCAGCACCCACAACCATTTTTTAGTCTGTGCCCCCCCACTGCGAGACTAACACCTACAAGTCTAAAGGCCACGCACCACCCTCGTCACCAGTAGCCCCATTCCGGTCACATAATGAAAGAAAACTTTAAATTACTATTTATTAATTATTAAACTTTAAATGACCCATGGCTGATACAGGTTACCAGTGTGAAAGCAACAGCTACAAACAAGATTCACGAGAAATAGTCGACTTTGTACAACTAATGGCACCGTACCACCCCATAGAGCACCCCACACAATGACAATCACACAACACACACACTATATACAACACTACTACAAAAAACAAACAAGTAAAACTTCGTGACTCCCATGTATATAAATCATTTCACACCCACCACAGCCAACGTATGGGTGCACAGACACTTAAACTAACATTTCACTTTATCATGGATTTAAGTTCTCTTCACGGTTCGGACAATCAATTTTATTAACACACCACACATTTTTTGGTCTACTCAGGTAACGACTAGACTCTCCCCATTCACATAGCGCACACCCACCACGTAACCCCGAGAAGACAACATATCTGTGGTCTCCAACCTTACAGACCTCTTATTGATTCACCAGTTTCATACAGCGAGCACGCCCACCCATATGTATCAAACCACTCTGAACGGATCTTCTGTTATACAATCGTAGCCTTTTTAGTTATGCACAGATGCTCTAGGGGAATATCCTTTCCACCCCCATTATTATTATATGCTGCCTATGGTACTTAAGCGTTATTGTGCGGTAATTACATCGAAAACAATGTAAACTGACTAGTTATTCTTATGTAATTAACTTTTGTCCCACCTCTTGGTTCTGGCTTTTTAATGGTTTAATAAAAATAGGCACAGTTAATACATAAACTGTTAATAGATAAATACATAAAAACATAATACATTAAAACACTAGAGGTGTAACGTACTCTACTAGATTAGGTTACATCGTGGCTAACACTAGCTCATGGCATATTATCTTTTGGCTAGCACATTAGCTTGAGAACTGAAGTACAGTATTTGCTTACTGTTGCTATGGTGCTAAGAAACCAACATGTTTCTAATACACTGAAAATGGGCACACCAGCATGTTTACATGATCAGTAAATGAAAACAAAAAATAGCCATTTCAATTATTTCTTTACAATGCTTTTTTTGTTTCCTTCACTTCCTGGAAAAAACACAGAAAAAAACAGAAGCAGACAACAGAAAGTCCTGCTAGCACACCAACAGCATCAGTAGCCACAGTTTTTGAAATGACAAAAAATATGCAAAGACTAAATGAAAAATAATACATTTTAATGTCTACAAATTCAAACGCTTCTAATTTTTGCACTGACAAATGTACTCACACAAGTTAAGGAGATATTATTCAACATAATGCGCCCACACATGTCTAAATCATTTTGGCATATTATTCCTTAAAGAAGTTCAGAGTTCTGTATGATAGTTCATATGGGCACATAGCCATAACCTGTAATTTAACAGGAAAATAGGGATAAAAAAAGTGTTTGTGCCCATGTACACGTATGTATTTTGTCCACTAAAAATCTGTACCCATGTTCTTAGAACTCTACCCCTCCATTACCAATTGCAACATGTCAGACATCAAACAGTAGAATTCATCTTCTTTACTTTAACCAATTGATCTGGTCAACTCATGTCTGACCTCCTGTACTTCTCTAGTAATCCAATATAACTCTCTAAAACCTCTTGAATACCATCAGCAGCAGCTGAACAGTACCAGTTTTTAGTGCCCAGTCTTCAAGTGTTTTTCTCTCTCTCTTTCACTCAGTCTCACTCTCCTTCTCCCTTTCCTGTTGCCTCTGCCGCTGCCTTTCTGTCACTGTCTCTCGCTCGTTCTCACAGAGTGGTGCTTGGCAACTCATGCCAAAGCAGCAGAGGATCTCTTTGAATGTCTTCCTCATCTCCAGACTGCGGAAAGCATAGATGATTGGATCAATAACGGAGTTGCACATGATGAGTACCAGGTAGGTGGTGAAGTGAGACATGTAGCACAGGCATACCGGGTGCTGGGGGCAGGCCACAAGCAGGATGAGATGCAAGAAGAATGGTGCCCAGCAGCACACAAATACACCCAGCAGGATGGTGATGGTCACTGCACCCTTCATGCAGGTGTGTTGCCGTGGTGCTGGATTGCCACGAGCGACAGCTGCTGGGGGCAGAGCGGCAATACGCTGGACGTGGATCCTGGCCAAGAGGAACATGTGCACATAGAGGGTGGCCATCAAGGCTAACATGGCAAAGAACATGGTGATCAGACAAATAATGACAGTCTTGCTCTCAGAGTAAATGATAAAGACGATTCCACAAATGACGCACACAAGCCAGATTGCTGCAATGGCATTTATAGCTCTACGTACTGTCACAATGCTGTGGTAGCGCAAAGCATAAAAGATGGTAACGTAGCGGTCAATGGCAATGGCCAAAAGGTTGCAGATGGATGCCACCAGAGAGATGCAGATCATGGAGTCAAAGATGTTGTCCATCAGCCTCACAAAATAATCACTTAATTCCAGAAGGTTGCTCTTCAAAACCGCGATCACGATGGTCTCCAAGGAATTGGAGACGCTAACTAGCATATCTGCAGCCGCTAAGCTACAGAGGAAAAAGTACATGGGTGAGTGGAGATTCTTGTTCTTAGCCACTGCTGAAATTACCAAGATGTTCTCCAGGAGGCTGACAATGCCCAGGGCAAGAAATACCTCTGCCTGGATCTGAACTTGTTGGCACAGTGCTCCTGTTGGAGGAGGAGCAGCAGCACTGCTGTTCGAAAACCAAGGTTTTGCAGTTCCATTGCCAGGTTCTCCTTCTGTGAGGTTGATCAGAGAGCTTTCCTGCAGTAGGAGAATGTGACCATAAGATCCGTTCATCGGGCTTCACCGAGCAGCAGGTAGGTGGAAAAATACAAAATCACAAAAAAAGAAGAAGAAAGAGAAATTATGGCAAAAAAAACAGAACAGAGCTGTTGTGTTTAAACACATGAACAAAAATGTGTAAAACAGATGAAAAGATAAGAATGGAGTGTTGAAAAGAAATATGGAAAAGAAGAAAAGGGGGGAAGAAGAAAGAAAGTCCAAATGCAGAAAGAAGGAAAAGATACTGAGAAAAACAGAACAGCTGGACTAAGACAAGAGGAGAGAAATACTGAACAGTAATAAGGACAGTAGTGAGTGATCAAAAATAAAGAGTAAACGAAAGAAAGAAAACGTTAATAAAAAGAAAGAGGAAAAAGAGACAAAATAGAAAGTTGTAAAGAAAAAAACATGAATTATGATGTGAAAGACACAGAGAAGGCTGAAAGACTGGACAGTAAAACAGAGACAGAGAATGTGAGATATACTGAAGTTGATGATACTAGAATAGAGTGATAATGGTAGAGAGTGAGAGATTGAATGAACAAAATAGTCCCTTGGTTTAGTTAAGAAGTCCTCCTGCACTGCTCTCCATCAGATCCTCTTGTAGTGATCAAGTGGTGCTGTCCTACTCTGAGCCTCTGACTCACACTCTCTCTGTCTGACCCTGCTATAGACTCTCTCTCTCTCGCTCTCTCTCACTCTCCCTCATGCACTCTCTTTCTTTCTCTCTGGTAGGTGCATGTTTATGTGTGTGCGAAGTATGTGTTTGAGGAGTGTTGAATGTGTCTGAAAGGGAGGTGTCTCTGTCCTTGGGAAGATGAATGTGGGGTGTGCTTATGTACAAACGAGAGCAGGAGAAAGATGTGAGAAAATGGAGAATCAGAGATGCGGGATGTAATTAAGGTCTTATACCAACATAATCAAAATAATATACCAAAGTGTAACAGTGAACAGAAGAATAGAAAAGATCAAATAAGAAAGAAGGAATTAAATGCTAATTACAATGTTAGAAGTACATAAAAAAGAACAACTGGCCAATGAAGTGCAGAATAATAGTCAGGTTTCAGTATATCTGGTGATACATAATCGATGTACTTGTGATTCCCTGGTGAGGTGAATGTGGAAGGAGTAGGGTTGGAGCAAGAGTGGAGACAAAGAGGTTTGCTTTATTAGAACAAACAAACAAAAAATATTACCTTTGAGCATCCAGCTCTCTTCTCAGCTATAACTCATTCTTGGATTATCCTCTGCTGTCTTGAGGTGTCTCTGATTTCTCAACTCTACTAAGGGAAAGACAGGCACATTGGTAGGCTGAGGGACAACTAAACACAGGTGTCAGTATTAAACTGTATATTACAACAAAGTATATTGTTAATTGGAACAGATTCTTGTCTCACTCATTCTCTATGCTATCATAGCTCCATGTTCTAGTTTCACAATTAGAATGTAGTCCATATGTTTCTCTGCATTCTTTGTTACTCTGCTCATCAATAGTCAGGGTCCCCACAGGTCCGCCACAGAGCTCCAATGTTCAGGTAAAGGTAGGACATGAGCAGATGAGGCTTAAAAAGTTTATTACAAAAGCACAATCCAAAGACGTTGTTAGGAACCTGTGAAGGGTCGGTAACATTGGCAAACACAACAATAATGGGAGATCCAGAGACAACGTCACAGCAAAAGCAGGTATTATTTTGCTGGTGGATCATTGTCAGCACTGCAGTGACACTAAAGTTGTGGTGGGGTGTAAGTGCGTGTTGCACTTTTATGAATGGATCGGACACAGCAGTGCTACTGACGTTTTTAAACTTCTTAGTGTTTACTGGTCTGCTGGACTGCGAATAGATCACCAACCAAAAATATCCATTCAACAGTATCCGTTAAGCACCTGTCACCACTGATGAAGTGGTGAGCGAATACAGTGTTTAAAAACTCCAGCAGCACTGCTGTCTGTGATCCATTCGTACCAACTCAACAGGCACACTACTACCAATTCAGAGTCACTACAGTACTGAAACCACTAGCCAAAAATACCTGCTCTCATAGACTGTAAATCTGGCTAGAATTGTTTGTACAATCAGACAAGTGTCACAAATCACATGCATATTCAATACAGGAGGCCCCACATGCAGATCCCACAAGCCAGTGAGGCGTTCTTTAGCTTCCATAGAAAATGTGAGCAGAAGACCCACCATAGTCCTTCTGTTAACACCACAGTTTTCAGCAGGATAATGCACTGTGCCTTTGGGTTCAAGTTGTCTAGAATTGGTGAAAAAGGGCTTTCTACTCAAAGCCATTATATACAGTGAAGTTTTAACTTTGAAAAAAAAACACCAGGTGAATTTAATATTGGAAAAAATGGAAAAATTTTATTAAATAATTGATCAGAGAGTAAAAAAATCTCAGGTAAAGACAGAAAAATAGAACAACTGGAGCGGCAAGACCAACAGTAATAAAGACAGTACTATATATAAATATATATACTGACCATATTTAGTTTAAATCAGAATTCAGAATCTCCTTAAATCAGTTTAACTTTCACAAATGTTGAATTATGACCAAGCCCCAATACATAGAGAGAGAGAGAGAGAGAGAGAGAGAGAGAAGTGTCTGGGAAAATTTGACCCATGTGTTTATGTGCACTCCTAAACATTATTGATCACATGTTCTTCTCACTTCCAAGGCTCATAACTTCAGTATCCTACAGTACAGCTTTATGCCAAACAGGTCCACAATACACTCACACCCCAGTGCATAATCCCTCATCGATCATACTGGTTCTTACTGGCTGCCTTCTGAAAAAAACAACATCCAAAAAATAAACAATCCGGCATTTAGACGAATACCCTGATCTAAATGACAGGTTTGATGAAGCATGGCAAATCAAAACGAATGGTTTGGCCTATTCCAGCCAAGCCAGCTGCAGTCACTCGATTAGAGAGAAAGGAGGTTTGAGGCAGTATTTTCTTTAGGTAAGCAGGGCATGCGCTCTGTAGCTTACCTCCAGAACATTCATGTTACTCTTAGCTCTGAACAGAAGCCAGAAGGGACATGGCATTTAAAATAAACAACACGAAAAGTGAGTGCAAGCAAAGTGCACTGTATAGTTACTGCATACATATATATATATATATAACCAGGTCATCTAGCCATATCAGTTTTGCTTAGGTCTTCACATCTGTCTATTCTACTGCATCCAACACACTGACTTGTACATGCTCATTGGGATAAAAATGTTTTATCATAGGTTAAAGGTTATCAGTCAGAATGTTATACTTATTTGCAGTAACCTTTCCTACTGAGTGGACGAGTGAACCCAAACCATGTCGGCAAAATGCCCTCTACAGAGCAGGAGTGCCTCTGGATCCCCTCACCTTTGAGGATGAAGCATTGAGGGCTGACTCATATATGGCTATATCATTTGTCTTTTTTCTATCTTTCTGCATAGCAGTCCCTATCATTTATGTTTACCTTATTTCACAGCATCTACTTTCAAGAGTTTTTGCATATTTCTGTTAAAACACACAGGCAAGCAACAACAAACAAAATGAAAAAAGTTACACGAGAGAAGACCAAACAACATTTGAACCTTCTCTGCGTCAGGATGTTCTGGTGATGGCATCTCCTCCACAGAATGGTGAGAGCAGACATTTGTGAGGATGTTTTAAATTTAACGCTTGCAGCTGCAGACACAGATCCTCTTTTTGGCACACTGGCGGATGTAAGTTGTAAGGAGCTCCACAGCACTTTGTATTATCTGTATCAACAGCTGTTACACTGGATGTCTAAGATATCTAAGATGTCCAATCCCTTGTTTTCATAAAAAATAGCATGTATAGCTAAATCCTCAAATTTGCATTTGTAATGTGGAGTTTGTGCAATGCAACTCTATCATAATATTACTTTCTGTGTAGATGGGAACAGGATTGCTCTTGCTGACACAGTCTGATCACGTATTGAGCTAACATTTTATAGTAACCTGAGGAAAACTCTGTTTTTCCATACAGCATGCATCATCATTAAACAACAGCTGAGTGCACATAACGCAGAAATTCTATAATCTCTACTCTCTGGTAAAGGTTAATATATGCACTTTTAATAGTTAAAAATAGTCTGTTTATATTGTATGCTTAACCCTGAATCATAATTCATGATGCCATTTACTATTTCTCCACATCATACCTGTCATAACAGATAGCCATTGGTAGTGACTTAACCTTTACATAGTAGTCCATTCCTGTCAGGTTCAAAACACACTGACATTCCTTTCTCTGGCTGCACAGAGGTATTTAAGTAGCTTTCCTCAGGGCACTTTTACAGGCCATTGTAGACCAGATATCCGAATATTCTCCTTAAAGCTGGAAATTCACCACTGTTTATTTTAATCAGAGGGTTATGAGCCACAGTGTTAATTTTGGGCAATTTAATATATGTTTGATGTTAATTAATGCTATAGTCCTTGTTTGGTGTTATATCTACCATTAGTAGGCAATGATGATTATTGTAATACTAGTCTTCCTGGCTAATCATAGTAAAAGTGAGATTTCACAGAGCCTGTGGGAATGACTGACACTGTGGATGAACCAAGCTAGCCAGCGGCTTCGGTTCTGATTGTGTTTGTACATATTACAACACTGCTGGGCTGCTTCTTTGTGCATCAAAATGAAAGTAGCCCTGACGTGTGTCACATCACATTTTAACCAAGTTTTTTTAGCTGCATGTTGAGTAATGCCAGTATGCTTGTCAAGGAAACAGTCTGGAAAGTCCTTAAATATTTTCTCATTTGAAGATTATGTGCACTGTGAGTTACCATAACCAAAGACAAATTCCTTCTATATGTAAACATACTTGGCAAATAAAGCTTGATTTTGATTCTGATTCTAGACGATTTGTACCACAATATCAGTATTACGACACCTATTTATTACATGCGCACCTGGCTGTCCATTAATTTTTTTCCAATTAAGATTCATCTTCGGAATCTCTAATTATTACTTTTTTTAAAGTATGAAAGATATTACGAGGAAATTAGGAATTAGCAGCAGGCTACAGCCTACACATAGCAATTAAAACAAACTAGGTAAATATTAACATTGCATCCTACAGTATATATGTCAATATTAAGAAAATGTCCCCCACACTTTTAACTACCAGCTTGATACAAGGCAGGATCCATGCTTTCATATTGTTTATGCCAAATTCTGACTCATTGGAATGACCAATAGCAATTGAGACTCATCAAATCAGGCAACATTGTTACGTTGTTCTTTTGTCCGTTTTGGTGAGCCATTGAATTGTAACCTCATTTGCCTGTTCTTAGCTAACAGGAGTGGCACCCAGTGAGGTCTTTTGTTGCTATAACCTATCTACTTCCAAGGTTTGGTTTGTTGTGCATTTAGAGACTCTCCTTTGCTTACCTTGGAAGTAACACATGGTCATTTGACTCACTGTTCCCTTTCTATAAGCTTAAATCTATCAGATGGTTGTGCTTGAAAATCCTAGTCGTTCAGCAGTTTCTGAAAAATCAGCTAGTCCAGCACTAGCAAACATGCCACGTTCAAAGTCACATAAATCACTGTGTCTTTCTATTCTGATGCTCGCTTTCAATTTTAGCAGGCCAACTTGACCATGCCTACATGCCTAAATGCATTACATTACTGTCATGTAATAAGTTATATTTTTTGTTTCTTGGAATTTATTGACAACCAAAACTATAAATACATGTTAATTATCAATATAGGTTGTGTAGGAGTCATATTTATGTAATGACGTCTTCCATTAGGCACATGTAGGCCTAATAGCTTGGACTAGGGTGACTCTGGAAACTCTGGAGACTCTGAAAAACTCTGGAAGAGTTTTTACCACTTTAACGCTTACACTTAATCCATAACCTTCTACAAACTCACCTTTGTTTGTCGTCTGGGAAATTTGGAACATTTGGAATCTGCACTTTCGTAACCCTCCCTTTTGGTTACCTTGAAACTTTTTCTTACAATTTCTTACAAACCTGTCTTCCTGCTTCTTCATCTACCTGCCTGCCTGCCTGCCTACTCTTTGTCTAACTGCCTGCCTGCCTCTCTCCCACCACCTTTGGACACAGGTATGACTCACAGCATACAACAAGAAAGCATGAAAAAACTGAAACAGCATCTAAACTGGATTTCATAATTGGTCACTACAGGTAGTTACCAGGTTTGAAATATGAGGCACTGTGGATATCAGTTTCTTTTAAAGTTCATTCTGAGTGCTGTATATCTTTTTACCTTAGCTGTTTCTCAGTGAAAAAAGGACTTGGTAATGAGAAGGCATCAATAGGCTCTAATTAATGTATAATATAGCTGTCAGGCTTAGCTTAAAAAAAGCTGTCATCCTTTAGAAATAGGCAAAAAAAGAACAGAATTATATGTTAATGAAGATATTAAAAATGTAAGAACACATCAAAATGTTCATATTTTCTCAACATATTTGGCAAAACCCGCAGGAATGGTACACACACACTCAGCAGACCTTCTGAATCTGTTGTCAAGGTGAAGTCAACACAATGCTGCGCCTCTGGCAGCAGTTTGACCATGTCTTTGACCCCTAACTGTAGATGCACACTCTCACTCGCAAAAGCAGCGGTGTCCTCACATCGCTCCAAGGGAGCTTAATTACACAGCTGCTTTGACCCACAGCAGTACAGTATTATTGTTACAATGTAACTGTATGTTGAATTTTCATTTAGCATTACATCCATAAATTACACAATAGCATAATTTACTTCATAGTTACAGTGATACGTAAAAGTTTAAGAACCCTGGTCAAGCATTTTGCTGATTTTGGTTTTGTTATAATTGTTATATACATTGTGGAAAAATAGTACATTAAAGGCTGCTTGTGCATTTAGGTTTTGTTTAATCTCTTTCCAATATGTTAAAAGAAACTTCATAGAGTATGTGTACTTTTTTCTTTTGCTTATTATATCAATAAAAAATCCTTTTGACTGTGAGTCATCAAACATCTACACAAGACTGTCTGTCTTTAATGAGTTACATGTTCTTTTCATTACAGTCTATATTAAAAGGTTTGTTGTTGATAAATGACAAAGGCACTAATACAATATGGGTAGCAATTTTTGTTGCCACATCAAATGGTTTCTCTCTCTCTCTCTCTCTCTCTCTCTCTCTCTCTCTCTCTCTCTCTCTCTCTCTCTCTCTCACCCACTCAGTGAGGAACAGTGAGCTAAATATTACTTTTAACTCTGATACATCATTTAGACTTTCCAGCTGTAAAACGTCACATTACTCAAGAGAACAACTTTTGTAATTGCCTTTTTGTAATGTTTTTACAAATAAATAATTTATGTGTAACAGACAGATATTCTTATTCTGATTCCCTTTAAAACAGTACAAACATTAAGATGATTTTTATTTGCACAGCAATAGTGTTGTCTAAATGCTCATTTGCAAAGCTGTATGTAGTTAATTACTGGTTCACAATATTGATTAAATGTAAACACAAGTCCGATTTTTATACAACCCCAATTCCAGAAAAGCTGGGATGCTGTAAAAAGTAAATACATTTAAATGATTTGCATCTCATAGACCTATATTTTATTCAAAATAGAACACATATCATGTGTTGTTGAAAGAAAGACATTTTCATGAAAATGACGTAACAGAACTTGATGACAACAGTGCATCTCAAAAAAAAAAAGAAAAGTTGGAACAGGGCCATGTCTGCTATGTGTGTAGCATCCCCTCTTCTACTGAGAACAGCCTGTAACATCTGTAAGGAGACCAGTTACTGGAGTTTTGAGAGTTTTAGAGTCATGTTGTCCTATTCTTGTTCTGACTCCACAGTTCTGGGTCTTCCTTGCTGGATTTTTATTTTATGATGCATCTTGATAATATGTTCGGTTTTATGTCTTTTATTGGAGTAAGGTCTGGACTGCAGGCAGGCCAGTTCAGCACCCGGACTCATCTTCTGCAAAGCCATAGTGATGTTATGGATGGAGAGTGTAGTTTAACATTATCTTGCTAAAATTGATTCATCTTTTTATTTTAGTTTTTGCCTTTATAATGAGATTTGGCCCAGAGAGAACAGCAGTGTTTCCGGATTGTGTTGACATATGACTTGTTCTTCGCATAATGCAGCTTTAACTTTTTTTTTGTGGATTGCACAGTGAACTGTGTTTACACTGTGGTTTTTGGAAGTGTTCCTGAGTCTATGCAATGGTTTTTAAAATATAAAAAATAATAAGATGCTGTTGTTTGCAGATTTGTGAACCTTGGTGAACATCTGAGAGACTCTGCCTTTCTAAAATGGTCTTTTTAAATTCATTTGTGTCCCTTAGTTGCAAGTTGTTCTCCAATTAATATTTATTAATAGTACTTACTTTTCCAGCCTTTTGTTGATAATAATGAAGATATATGTTCTATGTTCTATTGTGAATAAAATATAAAATTTAAAATAATTTCATCCTGTTTTTATTTGTACAGCATCCCACCTTTTTTGGAATTGGGGTGGTATAAATATCAAACAGGTGTTTAGATTTGATAAATATTTCAAACCAATATTTAACAACATACAGCACTTAACCAGTTTGTAAAGTTTTATTTACACTATTTTTAAATAGTGTCCCAATTTAATTTATATATGTTTAGGACCAATTTCTAATATGAGTTAAACTGTTAACTCCAAACATATCACCAGAGAGAAACAACAAATTCACAGACCCTCCTCCTTAATGTTAGCATTAAGACCTCTCAGTCTAGAAGAAACACTCTCATCTCTTTCCTCTTTAAAAGCATCTTCAGTGGTAGAAAAGAGCACTAATTCTAACTTGTGTTCTGCTTCTATTCATATCACTTCTTTTGTTTGCTGCTGAATCTGGTGTCTTGCCAAGAGTGAGCAGTGGTGGTCGCATCAGCCATTGTTCCATTTACAATTCATTTCTTTGGCTTCCTGTCGTTAATGATCTAACCAGGAGCAGCACCTTTAACATGATTGACAAGAGGTTAAAACAAGCCATCGGGCAGTGTTACTTTTTTACCCTTTAATGTTGGACTGATTTCACTCTACAGTCTTTTCACTCACTATTGCCCTTTTAGGTACAGAGCGGTATTGCGGTACATGACAGACCAGGGCTAGCTGGTTAGTCTTCCATACACTGTCAAAACTGTTACTTCTTTATTTTCTATTGATAATTTTAATTCATTCTGGAGAAGTTCTGGATTGTTTCATACAACAACTCTTACATATTGCTCATTTAAAGCATGTAATTTACAATACTTTCTGATATTCTGATATTATTATGCTTCTATGGTACTGAATAAATGAATTTGACTCTACAAAGTATTGAGAAATTCTGTGCTGTTCACTACCAAATGTCAGTAAAGACCTAAGCAAGGCAGTTAACAGTATCAGTGAGCCAGTCAACACAACTTTTGTGAAACTGCATTTTTTATTTTTTACATATCGTCTCTGTGCAAAGAAAAACATGTATCTCCATTTTAGTTGATTTTCCATTTTCTGAGTCATTTAATTATGTGAGCTACTATTTACAATGTGTGGAAACTTCATGAAGAATGGACCAACAGAAATGGCCCTGCTTGGAAAGACGTTTGGTTTCATAGACTTCTATTGAAATTAAAGGGGTTTTTGTCCTGTCCTGTAAAGTTCCCATTTTGGAGATACCTGTTTTTCTTTGAACAGTGACGATATATTATATTTTATTCTGGTTTGTTTGATTGTTTCTTTATTTTTTTTTAAAGAAGGAAATAGAAAAGTGCAATCATTACTGGGGTCAAAGTATTGGGAGAATGGTTGAACGATACCCAGGTATACTGAGTAATGACTTAATTTGCTTAGACAAACTCTGTTTTAAGAATTTTAAAAATCCTAATAAATAAAAACAGAGTATACGTTCTCAGCCCAGCCCCTGAGACCCTAAGGCAGTCCACATTTTTTCTTTCTTTTTTCATGACCCAGACGATCAGCATTCCGCAGCCTTTTATGACTTGACTCAGGTGTATTTGGAGATGGAGGAGTGCAAAAATGTGGACCAGCTGGGGTACACTGTGGTTTTTACTGAAATATTGTCTTAGAGGGCCGTCCTGTCTTAAAAATGTCAAATGAGATTCAGTAAATTTCTAGCATTCTTCTACATTATGACTGTCCTCTGAGGAATTTCTGTTACACAGTAGACATGCCTTTTAAAATGCTTGACAGGTATCAACTGATAATCCTCTAGAGGGCATAATGGACCTGAGGTGCAGAATTGTGACCACATCATATTCCAATTAAAACAAATTCATACTCACTACATTTACCTCCTCTCTTCCACCTGAGCTGAGAAAAAATGATGGAAGTGTGTTTTAAACTGCACTTGTGGCATTTAACGAAAAAGTTATAGTGCAGACAGGGAGACACAGCATGGGTACAGCGGAAATTGGCTCCCTCAAAAGAAGCAGCTCCATGTGTGATTTAAATTCTTGGATTTAACCTGCTCACCATCTATTCATAGCTTTTACATCCCTTTGCTGCTGCCTGTTGCCTTAATCACACATGGAAATAAATATCGAGTGTTTTTTTCATTTTTCTTCATGGAATGAAGCAGATAACCCCTCAGTAAGTTCGGTCATAGACAGAATGTTGTTTGCTCCTGCTCCTGCTGTTGTTTTGCTGCTGGGTCCCTATAGAAAACATTTTCAAGACAGCTGTAAGGAATACTTCATTAACAGTAACAGATGTGTTCGGATGCTGGCTCTTGAATGCTAATGAACAAGAAAAACATACATACATTTATACTTAAATAAATGTACAATAAATTGCTGATAGCTTTGAAGTTCCTCTAAAAGCTTGTGAAAATTACAGCGGAAACTGTACGCCAAATTAAGACAAAATGCAACACACAAAAATTGCAACCTTTACATTTAAAGATCCATCTAGATGCATCTGAACAATAGAATGTTAAAAGGATCCTATACAAAGCAAACTCAGGAAGAACCAACCTGTTATGGAGCACACATTAACACAAGCATTAGTGGCCTTGAGAAAGTAGCTTCTTTCATTATTTAAAGAAAAAACAGCATTTCTGTTCTTTAAAAGAGGATATAATGAAAGCCTTTGATTGGTCCCTCTCTCTGAAAGAAAAATCAATTACAGGCTTCTCCAAATGATCCATACCCACATGAAGCACTCTTGTTACCCGTGTTGCTCACAGGTAAATGGACTGTTTTTTATGAAGACTGATCAAGCCTACATTACAGCATCAACAGGGATTCCCAGCTGCACGTGGCTTTTTGGCTTGGACTTAATTTGAGTTTGCTAAACCAGGCAATAATCTTATTATAGCAGTACAACCATGTTTTTGTGTTTACTGCTATTAAAAAAGGCACAGCTTACACATAAGCTGCAGTGTCTTATTTTTCTACAGTTGTCAGCCTTGGCTGCACTGTACATAGTACAATTGAAGGTCCTTCTAACAGCTAGTTCTCTATTCAGCTCTCTCTCTCTTTTGAATATGATTTCTGCCAGGTGGATATTTGGACACTAAGTCAATGTTTTGTGAAAAATGAAACAATTATTTTAAAAGACTAAATCATTTTTTTGAGAAAATAAGACGTCCATGTTGCTAGAAAACTATCCATAATTTTGAAAGTCTAAGCCAATAAAATGTGTCTTTATTTCAGGATACTGAGACAATATCTTGAAAAAATCACCATTATCATTAAAATATAATTATCATTCATTAAAGTCATTGTTTGTACATACTAAGTCAGCTTTCAAAAGAATCAGCTCAGTACTAAAGGGGTTCTTTGACTCCAAACATTAGTAGAGCCCATTTTGATGTTACATAGAACTGTTTTTAAAAGGTTCTACAATGGACCATATACAGGAGGTAATCCATTTTAGAGAATTACTATTTAACCAACATTAAAACATGATGGTTTTGTTTTCTAATGAGATTGGCTTAATGGTTAGGAGTAGAAAGCAATAGTTTCCTGTTAGACACCTTTAGATCACATTAGGAAACCATTCAAATCCAGCAAATCCATTACACTGTGATACCAACCCTTCAGGAAAAAAACAGAATATCATTAGTGGTTTTTAAACACCACCAGGAACCAACCAGAAACGCTTTCATGGCTTCTATGAATTTTTAAGTGTAAAAAGTGAAAAAGAAAACACAACATGCACTGTTAAAAAGTAAATAGTAAAAAATTAAATAACCTGCTTCCTTATAATTTATACTGGCAGACTATCAGACACATTATTATTCTATGAATGAATTATTTGATGCTCAAAAAAAACTTTTGTTGTACTGCAGAGGGGTTACATACTTCAAGTAAAAAAAGTCTTTACAGCACCCTTTTACAAATGGCAACATGAACCTTCCTTATTAACTCTTATTGAACCTAGTTTCGTCTCTGATGTTGCTGTAGCAGCACTTGCTTTGGCAAATGTTTTATATAGGGCCTTTCTACTCATCAGCAAATTCCATTCAGTCAAATACTTATAGTCTACAGTCATCCACATCTTACATGTACAGAATGAACCATTATTTGCTATTGGAGTCTCCAAAACAGGACCTAGAACTTTTTCATCTTTTTATT
Organism: Prochilodus magdalenae; assembly: GCA_024036415.1. Classification (NCBI taxonomy): domain Eukaryota; kingdom Metazoa; phylum Chordata; class Actinopteri; order Characiformes; family Prochilodontidae; genus Prochilodus; species Prochilodus magdalenae. The sequence continues at coordinate 1,482,057 of JAMWET010007157.1, read as the reverse complement.
CCTGATGTTTATTCTGGTCTGAATGGCCATTGTTGACAACCATTCTGAGTTTATGAACTGAAATCCTCCCAAAGGAATTTCTTCAGAGCTTTTCAGAGCTTTTTGGTGAGACTCCTCTCATAAGCACACAGTTCTTATCTAAAGGTCTTAAGTCCAGTTACGACAGAAATAGCTCATTAGGAACATTACAGGAACTCCACAGTCTAATTGTGAGATCATGTACAAAATGTGTCATTAAGTTCACCAGATAGAAGACTGTATGTTGGAGTAATGCTCTTGGACGTTTGACCTCAGGTTATGCATGTCTCCCCCTGGCTTATCTTCACAATCAATCATCTGGCCCACCCAGTTTGGTCACCAATGCAGCACTTTTTAAAAAAGAAGCAGGATTACATGAGCCAGCGCTTACTTTCAGGCTATGTCACCATCGCAGATCCCTCGCAGTTGCTCGTGGGGGACCTGAAAAGACCTGCAACCCAGCAAAAGCCTGAAAACGTGGATTACGCACAAGGAGTTAACGTGTAAACCAGTGGTTAATCTTCTCCCACCGTGCTAAAAATCAACACAGAAAACGCGATAAGTCTAGAGAAAGAGCTCAGATGGTCTGAACTGCGCTGATCTTTGTTTATATATTTATTTATTTATTTATTTTGCAAAGCGGGGCTCACCTAGCGGGGGGACTTGCTGCGCTATGGATTTGGTGAAGTTTTCCAAGAAACTTTGGAGCGTTCGTAAACAGCTCATTCTCCTCCTCACGCCTCTGCTGCTGCTGCCGCTGCTCTTCATCCTACCGGCGAAGGTAGGTTGTCTTTATTACGGTGCGGATTCTTCACCTTCAGGACTTGTTCAACCTCAGAGCAGAGCGCGCTGAGTCATTGTTCACCTGTGGTGGTCTTACAGTCTGCACCCCGTACCACAAATACGCAGACAAACTTCACTGGGTCTATGGGGTCCAGAATAGTGTCTCATGGTTTTCCCAAGGAGTTATAATCGTACTTGAGCGAGGGCCGCTGCTCTCTTTCCTCGTGTTCTATCCCAGAGATCCCATTAAAAAGCTTATCTCTCAACTTTGCACTGGTTCAGTGACCTAGTATTACACAGGTAGTATGCCTAAGGGTCTCTGAGGCAATGCATGTGCTTCCAAAACTACGAGAAAAGAAAGATCATCTAGTGGGTTTTTTTGTAAATTCAATAGTGTGGTTGGGACCTGGAGTGTTTTTGAGGATTACTTCATTTATTTGTGAAGCTCTTTATTTTGTAAATCTCTTGTACCAGGTGTCTTCAGATGTATGTCATGATGTAGGAGAAAAAGTCTGGTTCAGTTGTAATAAAATAAAAGTGAAGAATGTTGTTTTATTTCTCCTGTAAAGTCTTTTGGGAGATTTTGTTGTGACAGCTGTCAGAATGCAACAATCAAATGCAAATATTTGGGTGCCACTGTTTACTTCACTGTTTACTTGCTGATTTCTAATATGTTAAATTCAGCAAATAAACTTTTGTGTTAATTTATTTACTATGAAAAGCAACTAAAACATATATATATATATATATATATATATATATATATATATATATATATATATATATATATATATATATATATATATATATATATATATATATATAAATATATATATATATGAATAAGATATATAAATATATCTTACTTATAGCAAAAAATATGATACAGTGTCACTGATTAGTAAATTAGTAAAAAAGTTTAGTGAATTCATTTTTGCTTGTCACCTAAGTCACATATTAGTCTGACCCATAAGTCACATATATTCATTCACTAGTCACATGGATGTAACCTAGTATGTCGCTGTCACAATACACCATGTAACCAGACATGTGACTTTGCTGCAAGACACTAATATGTGACTTATAAGTGACAAATAAAAACTTAACACAGATCCCTCAGCACCCCCACACCCACCAGCAACAACACCACCCAAACACTCACACATTTACACCTGATCTTTGCACCATTCATGCAGTTTTAGGTATTGAAAAGATCCAGTAACACTCATAAGGTGTTCCGGTGATATGAGGTAAACAGTACCTTAACATTACTTCTCCCTCAGTGGTGTTAGATCAGCTCAGTCATGTGCAAGAACCCCTGCTGTACTCATTCTTCATTACACTGTCAGATTCATTGCTAGTATTCAGGCAGATCAAAAGGTATGAGGTGATTCAAATGTTGAAATTAAATTACAATCTGAGATCATTCAGCATACTGTACAGATGATACTGTGATGAGGTTGCAGTGTAAAATGGTTTACAGGAGCAGACCAGGAGGATTTAGGGTCTAGGGTCTGTATACAAATCCAGAGTTTGTTTCTCACTGTCTTACACATGAGGTTCATAGTGGTTACTGAATAATTCATACTGATTACTGCATAATAAACAATGATATTAAGTCTAGGGTAATAAATCTACAGGATTAAGATCAGTTTGTGCAGTTGTTCAAAAGGAAGGCTCCTGAGCTTTTCTCTTTTTAGACAGGCATGACTTGTGTGTTTATCTTAACCTGCTAACTGAGATATCATCTTTTTTTAAAAATCCAGATTGTGATCAGTTTTTATATGTATTCACTTTCAACATATTGTTTCAAATATTATTGCATTGTTCCATTCATCTACCCATCCAATATTATGTCTATCCATCCATCTATCCATTATTCTATCCAAGCTTCATCCTTTTATTCATTCAGCCCTTTTGTCCATTGACCCAATACTAACATAATCTATTCCTTGTTTTTTTAACCTCTTGCAGGAAGGAAAATGTCTGTATGTGGTGCTCCTGATGGCAATGTTCTGGTGTACAGAAGCCCTCCCACTGGCAGTGACTGCAATGCTACCCATATGTCTCTTCCCCACCATGGGCATTCTGCCCTCCAAGAAAGTCTGCCCTCAGTACTTTTTGGAGACTAATTTCCTTTTCCTGAGTGGACTAGTAATGGCATCAGCGATTGAGGAGTGGGGCCTACATAGACGCATTGCCCTCAAAGTGCTGAAAATAGTTGGAGTAAAACCAGCGTGGTAAGACTGTCAGTCTAATGAGACATTATGTCTTCTGTAGATCTTATTTATTGTACTAATGTACTAATGGTGTGCCATACCACCATATGTGAAACTAATTTCTGTCTGTTCAGGCAGAGTTCAGGCATACATAGAGTAAGTATACAGTAGATCGGTGGTAGGAGGTACTGATATGATAATGTATAGAAGATTGTGAGAAAGTGAAAACGTTGGAGGCAAAAAAAAAAAAAAAGATCAAGGCATGATCGATCAAGGACAGCATACATACAAGAAACTCTTTATGAAATCGTATGGTTCTATGGGTCAGTGTCTGTTCTGTAGTGACAAAGCATCTTCATGCATTGAAATTGTGTCCTTGTATAACAGTCCGTGGCTCATTTTCTGGAAGAGAATTGTAGTCAGTCTATAGATTAATAGGTCACGGTGTCTTTGTGTCTTTACTATAAAGATAAAACAGTAAAATATGATGTAGTAACTGTAGGTAAGTAAAGTGGATGCCATGAAACATGACAGCTGAAAAGGAATTTCTCCCTGCTGGTTGCTATGCCCACCAAGCATCTGTTTAGAAACGTCCAGACTTTCAGCCAGAGCTCCTCAGACAGAGTCACTGTGACCAGCCTGTGAGCACTGTGCTCAGAATTTCAAAGCCTTTGAACAATGCATTAAACAAAATGCATTCAAACACTATCCATTCTGACACCTCAAGTCTCCGGTCTCTTGTTGGCTATATAGCCTCATGAATTCTGACCAGGTGTAGCTAGGCAAACACACTTAGATTAATAGAGTAGATGATGGCAGGTGTTTGATTTTTGCATCATCGTCTTACAGCATAATTCAGTCAGTTTGTGTCATCATCTTACAGCATAATTCAGTCAGTTTGTGTCATCATCTTACAGCATAATTCAGTCAGTTTGTGTCATCATCTTACAACATAATTCAGTCAGTTTGTATCATTATCATACAGCACAAATCAGTCAGTTGTGGTGTAACTGTCTATAATGCAATATTTCATTCCATCTTGTTGTATACATTCCTACCTGGTTTTACTGGGACAGTTACACAATTAAACTTTATTTAAAGAAGTCTATTTAAAAGTCTTAATGAATCATTACTCTTTTCTCTAACAGTAATAAACAGATACAAACTTATTTATATGCTATCTATTAATTCACCACCACATGTCAAGTTTTGTTAATAAGACTAAATAACTTAAATAAATAGAAAGTTTGCAAGTTGAGATTTGTACATGAGGTGAATGTGCAAAGGAAACAGCTAATTTGGGTTTTAAAATGTTGTATATGACTATAAAATACACCTTGCATTGTAAATCTCAGATGTCAATGAAATTAAATTATGTAGAGACGTTTTAAGTATTTAATATGATTATCATGAATGAAAAGATGAAAGGTAGTTTCACAGGGAGAATATGTATGGAGTTGGAGTTGGCGTTCCCCTTTATATTAGGGGATGGTGTTAGACCAACCCTGTCAGAAAAACAAGGTTCATTAAAATATTGTAGATTACAGTAGTCTTGCTCTCCAGGTAAAACTACTCCTGCACAAACTGGACTGATCACTATTATATATGTGGATGTGTTCTTCTCCAGGTTGATTTTGGGGATGATGCTCACATCCTCTTTCTTGTCCATGTGGTTGAGTAACACTGCCACTACAGCCATGATGCTCCCCATTGCAAATGCCATCCTGGAGAGCCTGTTTGGAGATCTGGAGACCCTCAAAGAGAATTGCAAAGTTAAGGACGGCCCTGAAAGTGAGTGAAGGATTCTACATTTGGCTGGCTTTGGGTGGACTTTGGAGTGTGCGTATTTGTGACTTGTTTATTTGTATTTATTTACTCAAGGTCACTTTTTTCCTTTGAATATCCAGGAAATATTACTACACTTCTGTAATTTAAGAGTAACTCAGACAGTTTGCACTGTAGTCCATGTAATTACAAAATAATACATTTTAGGATTGAAACATTCTTCAATTCAAACATGCATATGAATAAAACTATGTGGGGTGTCTGGAAAATGAACCCTATTATGCAGCCATTTCCTACAGTAGCATCATGGACCTGATGCATATGTCAGAAAGATTTTCACTTAATAGGCTTCTTGTAGCTCAGTGGGTAACACCACCACCTAGAGTGTGGGAGAATGAGGTTCAAATCCCAGTCTGAGTGACTATGCTGTTCTACACCAATAAGAGTCCTTGGGCAAGGAACGCTACATTGACTTAGCTGTAATTGGGTTAATCTTGTAAGTTGCTCTGGATAAGAGTGTCAGCTAAATGCCATAAATGTTGTAGTTTTCCTGGCAATGGAAAAGACTCACAGTGTCACCTTTTTTAATATTCCTGCAGACCAGAACATTCCACTAAAAAGTGTATGTGAGAGATATAATTTAATCATTTCACAACCCTATCAACCAATCTCCTCAATTTGTAAAACAAAATGGCATGTTTTCATATGTCTTAACTGTTAAGGTGAAACATATTTTTAAGACTTTCATTTTGGAGTCAGACCATCGGGCCCACAGTGTTACAATACATAAACCAGTCAGTGAACTTTGATCACTGAGCTTGCATACACAGGATCTTGAGAATTGTCATGGTGCTGTAGGATCATTACCCAAGATTTTTCAAGTCAGAAATGAAATATATATACTTTCAAATTAATGTTTTTGTTTAAATATGTTCAAATTTTATATTAGAAATAGTTTGCTTCATTATTTCAGAGGTACAGCGCCAAACACAAATACTGGCAACCCTGGTAAACATGAACAAAAAGGACTGAAACAAAATTCTTTATTGCAGATCGTTTTGATCTTTCAGTCAAAATAATAAAACAGCCGCTGGCGCCAATTTACTGCAGCCACTTTGTGTTTTAGATGTGTTATCCATAGTAGTTATAGTCTGTTGAATTGTTACTATTGATTATTCAAACTCATGATTAGGACAATGGATTTTTAGCTATAGCTTCTTGTTGTGCTAATAATGATTTAAGGGTGTATCTATTTGTCTATTCGTCATGAAATTTTGACACAATGTAAATGAGAGCTGTTTTGTTCAAATGATGTAGAAAACCAAAAATCAACAAAAATGGAGAAACACTTTTTGGCAGTGATTATATTAGAATTATTTTATACACTTGAACATGAAATCAGTTTGGCTTTATGTTACTGATTTCAGATTCTGTATTAAATGCATGTGAAATCCTTAAACCAGATTAATTCAGGACAGTTCTATATCTTTTTGCATAATTTCTTCTTTTATACATACATATTACCATTACTGAGCAAAAACCTAGAGGCACATAGTATTTAAGGATACATAAAGGAAAACATGTTTTTCTGTCTCTGCAGGCCAGTCTCAAGTGAAGCTGCATGTGCTGCCATCAGAAAAGCATACCCTGACCGGAGATGACAGGTAAAGGATATGCCTTTTGAATCAAATGTCAGGGAGTTCATCTGGAATGGCTATATGTTCAATAATGGCTTTCATAATTCTAATACTGTGAAGCCTAGGCAAGTCAGGATGTCTTGCCAAGCTGATTATGTGGAAATCATTGTATGTTAATGTGGTACGGATGCTGTGGAATTAGTGTGGACTAATTTGTATAACAGGGACATCATTTACATTTAACAGTATTGCATGAATTGCAGTCAAGGATTGTGGCTAGTGGAATACAAATGCTTATATGTGTAGTCCTGAAATGACTACGCTAGTATTAGCTATTACCTAGTCCACAGTACGATCTGATATTGACCTCAACAATCCGCACATGCACTGGCTTTATAGGGCAGATGAAATGGAAAGAGGAGATCAGAGGAGCCCAGAAGAGGTTAGGAAAGAATCAGAATATCAGCTGAAAGTCTGGAAAGGATTCCTCATCTGCATCCCTTACGCTGCCAGCATCGGGGGGACAGCGACCTTAACAGGAACAGCCCCTAACCTCATCCTCGTCGGGCAGATGAAAAGGTTAGTGACAGTATTTTCTTGATATGAAGACTTAAATCATGGAAGAGCAAGAAATGGCAGTTAAAGTATTACATTTTTAAATGTATTCTTTATCGTTATCACATCTGCACAGTCAGTTACCATGGATACTGATTTTGATATATTTTTTTTGATCCTAAATCCTCTTACAATAGAGGTCATTGGGCAGTTGCCTTTTAATTCAATAACATGAACTTACATGAATTTAGCACTGCCCCTACTGAAAATATCACATATGAAGTTTGCAAATCCAGGTGTCAGGTAATCACATGTTGTTGTTTTTTTCACATCTAAAATTTTGGTCTAGCACACACAGCCTCCGCTGTATCAAGTACTTGTCCTAAATTATAAACAACAAGCTACTTGTAGCTCACTGTAGCACAGCAGAAATGTACTACATAAATATAACAAAATATAAATTATTAGTGTTGTTCAATTTCTGTAAAAAAAAAACAAAATAATATCATTATTAAATGGGCAATGTAAATGGTGATCCAACTGCTTGCACAGTATGTCAATCAATAAAAAAATAGATTAAATTGTTACATGTATCACTTACATCTATATAAAGAGTTTAAATTAAGTATTATGGGCAATTAGCATTTTAAAAACAGTTTTACTCAGAAAAATCCGAAAATGGTTTGATCTAGTTTTTGCATTAGGTTATATGAAGAACATTGTATATTTTGTCCCCTGTACTCTTTCAACTTTCAATGGAACATTGTTTAAATGTTCAGTTACAGTAGTATGTTAGCATCACCAACAAAGGTAACATTAACATTTCAAGTAGTGTTCATATACCTACAAGACATAATATGGCTGGTAATTACTCTGGTAGTACATTTAAACCATAAAACAGAGCGATGGCCAGTCTTTACAGGAGGGTGACACCTCAGGCCCCTAGGCTACACCCCAGGAACTGAAGCAACATCATAATTTTTATTATAACTTTTATTTATAAGTAACGTTTCTTATTCTTATATATTTTTGCTTATTTCCCATGTTGAAAGACATGTTACCATCAAGCAATTTATATTAGTTAAATGGCCCCCTAAGGTTTTCTGATATCCATGAAAATCAGGCAAGCCCCTATAGAACAATACAAATGTATTAACCCAAATTATTGTTCTTTTGCTGCTTAAAAGAACAGGTTATACAGGTTTACTACCTAATTTTAAAAATACCTTTAACTGAGGGTGTTGCTCATTGACTTCTCTCATAAATTAGTTATGTTTCAATGGGGTATCAGTTCTTTTCTCGTGCAGTTATTGCTGATGGTAATGTACAAAGTACAGATTTACTGATGTAGCAGAAAAAAAAAACTACGGAGTATTCCGTTAAATGCACTTTGCATCCATTTCCTCTTGAGTACAGCTGAAGTTGTGTGCATGTGTTTTTAAAAAATGCTTTTTCTATACTTATTACCACTGAATGGGTAAACAATGAGAGAAGAATCTAATTTCTTCTGCAGTTCAGTAAACTACTGCATGTTCTAGGGCTAAAGATAAAGATTTAATAGTGATTAGGCATAGTACTCCATAATGGCAAAAATGTGTTTTATTATTATTAACTAGACTTAACCATCGTTCAGGAAAAACAGCTCACAGTTGCTGACACCAGAACCCAAAGCACAAAGTGTACCCTATTTCTCATGAACAGGACAACTCACAGCTGGAGAAAATGTGTGTTAGTAACTAACTGATTATTAACCTTAAACCTTATCTGATGACTAGGGATGTGCTGAAAGGCTAAAAGGTCATTGCAATGGCTAAACAGAGTGCAAGGACAAACTATTCTGTACAACTGCAAGTAATAGGCTTAATGTGTTATGCAACTGTAGGGCTCATGCTATTAAAACTTTGGTTTAGCTTATTTTGATGTGTTTACATAAAATGTTAGCTTAGTCATGTGTGGTGTGAAATCAGACATCCTGCCAGTTTGTTGCAGTAGATTATTAGATAGATAGATAGATAGATAGATAGATACTTTATTGATCCCAGAGGGAAATTCAAGGCATCCAGTAGCAGGTATACAAACTATACAGAGGTAACAAAAGAAAAGCAAGATAGATTTGTACAAATAGAGACAATACTATATAAAGTATGAAGGTATAAAAATAGAGTCCTTAGTGTCTGTGTAAAGTGTAAAGTATAGATGGAGGTAATGGTATACCGTTTGCTAAGCAAATTAAGAAGATGGCTGTTTTCAGCCATCCAGACAGTGCAAATACGCAGTAATATAAATAATTATCAGTGCAAAAAGTGTAAACAGTACAGAATGGAGTAGAATAATACAATATTATTATTATTATGAACAAGTCAGAAACACTGACCAGTGGAAAATGTATGAAAAGAGCAAGAGGTAAAACCAAAGAGCAAATATCAAATAAAAAAAATGAACCAGGGAAAAATAGACTAATCATACCAATGCTTCAAAATGTATTATTTAAAGGGAAATCCACCAAAGCTCCATATGAAGTAGTGATTGCAGTGGATGGTGATAATAGCCAATGTTCTGTTGCTGTGTTTAAAACTTTATAATCTTTCTAGGAATCAGCTCTGGCTGTTTGTGTTTAAGCCTGGATCATATTTGTACTAGCTAGAATACATACATGTACAAAGCACTTTTGTTAGTTAGCTCTGGACAAGAGTTACCTTTTCACTGTGTCAGACATCAGTTTGAGGAGTCTCTGTGAACAGCTCTGACTTATCATGTTTCTCATTTCACGTCTGAAAACCCTAAATGACTTGATAGACTTTTTAGGTGTTGACAATACACTGCAACGAATTAAAGGCAGTTCGATAGCTAAGCATTCTACTTGTTGTGCCGAACAATTCATGTACAATTGGAACAAACCTGTAACCTTAGAAGTCACTAACCATTCTTGCAGAATCTAGTTTCAAATGCACTTGCTCCAATTAAGTAACTTCTACAGTAGCTGGATCAGATGCATTTCTGTCAGGGCTGCATAATAGATGCGGGCTGAAAGTTGCAGGCTGAAAGTTGAGCTCCAGATGGAGAGCTGGTACCTGTTGCTGGAACTAATTTAAAAATTATAATAACCATACATAATTTTGATATACAGCATTGGTCTCATTTTCTGGATTTTAATCCTTTTTATATTCTCTAAATGAAAAGTAGCACTTTTAAATAACTCTTTTATCAGTTGGTTTAGTTCCAGTCAGACTACACTCGCTCTTCACATGTGCAAACACTGAATGTGCACTTTGCTCCATAAAAGAATTTTTTTTAAAGGCCACACAAGGACCCAAGAGTATATCTAGTAAAATCCTCAGTTTTATTTTGCTGTTGTGAGAAAAAGAATGTCCATTTAAGCAGAGCACAAGACCTAGATAAGCATTTACCAGTTACCCTGTGGCTCAAGGTTGTGGGTTTTTTTTTGGAATTTGGAAACATTTTCAGAATAAAGCCAAACCTAACAGATGTTATTATAGAGCATGTTGTTTAATTTCAGCAAATGAAACTATTTGTTTTGCGCAGTTACTTTCCAGATTGTGACTTGATCAATTTCGGCTCATGGTTTATCTTCGCTTTCCCGCTCATGATCATCTTCCTTTTCGTTGCATGGATCTGGATATCTTTCCTCTATGGAGGACTCAACACACGGTACAGATTTCTCTCACACATTTGCATCCACATACATGCAAATAACAAATAACCTGTGTACAGTGTACACTGTTTACTAATTGATTCCACTCTCTGTCACTGTGTGTGTGTGTGTGTGTGTGTGTGTGTGTGTGTGTGTGTGTGTGTGTGTGTGTGTGTGTTTTAGAGTGTGTATAAATAAACATGATGACCGAGCAGCTGCAGAGGCCAAGGCTAGAGCGGTCATTGAGGAAGACTACAAAAAGCTTGGACCCATTAAGTAAGAATCCATGCTGACTTACGTAACAATAATATTTGATTGCAAAAACAATGAACAGCAGATATATTGTGCTGCCTTAATATAGAGAAGCTTTCTGATAAGCATTAAAAACACAGACATAATCCTCAAAATCTAATGGTTTTGCTATAGAAATTATGTATGTATTACTAAGATACTTTATGAGTAATTAGTTAACAATAAACTTGTAGTCCATCTGTTTCTGGGTATACTTTGGTCTTCAATGGTCAGGTCCTTCACAGGAACACTACAGAGCAGCCTTTTAAGCCTGCAGCTATACTGACTGTCTGTGTGTGTTGTGCTGGTGTCAGTGGATCAGTCACAACAGCACTGCTGGAGCTTTTTAACACTTTGTACTCTTAGATGCATTTACCTTCTTGGTCCATCTAGGGCTCATCCATTGCTGCACGTTTTGCATTTTTGGTTCTCAGCCAAGCAGTGAAAGACTCGAACAACACCACTATATACCATCATGTAGACCATCATTAATGATGATCCACCATCAGAGCTGTAGTTTTTAATTTTGTCCTGCTTCTCTTGTGGGCTGCTAACTTAACCCATTCATTTGGGTGAAAATTGTCCAGTTTGTCAGAGCATTCTTGTGCTTAACCTCTTGTTCGTAAGTAAAACGCTTTTGGTTACACACTATGGTACTGTCGACCACCCAAATAATACCTCCTTAAATGGTAGTAATGAAGAAAGTTTACCTGTATAGTAAGTGAAGCTTAAAATGGACAGTGATTACAAACACAAGGAGGTGGTCAGGCTCCGTCACTTAACACACAAAAAACATCTTTACTGGATTTTGATGTATTATGTCCATGTTCCATCCCCCTTCTCTCTATAGTTTTGCAGAGGGATCCATTTCATTCTTCTTCATTCTATTTGCCATTCTCCTGTTCACCAGAGATCCTAAATTTGTCACAGGGTGGTCCATATTCTTCAATAAAGGGTAAGTCTTTAAAGCTGAAAATTGAAGTCCATTTTGCAAGCACTCCATAAATGTTATTACATTGTCCTTTTACAACTTCAGCAGTTAATAAATCCATAAAATTACTTTCCTTTAAATAGACCTCTAGATCTATAACATTTCCTTATAATTTAATGCTGAGGG